>VXBT01001152.1:188465-357860 GCA_013400235.1 Oriolus oriolus | reverse complement strand
TTTTTTTTTTTTTAATTTTACAGAAAAGGTGTAGGATGTAGAAGTACAGACATTCAAAACCATGGAATGGATGCTGAAAAGGTGTGTAGGTGGCATGGAGGCAGTATTAGCTCATACTTAATAGGTGTCAAGGGAATCTGTAAAGCTGTTCTTTAGTTAAAAAAAGGCAATTTGTGGGAGTGCTGTGTGTTTCTGGCAGTACTTTCAAAATAGCTACCTACAAAAGACAGAGAACTATAATCTAATGATATTTTACACAATGACACACATTTTCAGAGACCATTAATGAAATTTAGAAAAAAGCCTTAATCCTATTGTAAAATATGTCTTCTTGCAGTGTACATGTCTACAAAAATATTGTAATGACAAATAAATTTTACAGGGCACTGATTTTTAAGGACTGAAATTTTATTTTTAAAGGTTTACTCTTTCTGCATTGCTTCATACATTTTAAAAGTACTTCTTTGTCTCCACAAACTAGTGACATTGCACTGTGGTACCTAATGAATAAATCTACATTGTAGCATAGTTTATTTATGGCCTTAATATAAAGTATGTGAGTAGTCTGGTATTCAAGCAAGTGACATCAAGCATTTATATAAGTTGTTGTCAGGAGCTGGACATCAGGGAGAAAAACTGTCATTCAGGTCTCTGGGAAAGGGCAGAAAAATAGTCACTCCTTTACCATAAACTGTACAAACCTCACAGCTCTTCATACTTGAGAGGCAACATGAAGAACTGCCTTACAGGAAAGGAAAGGCAGTGATCAGGAAATATAAGATGCATGTAAGAAACACTCAGTAGGGGAAACCCTGCCCCAGTTTTATCTCATGGGATTTTGGTATTTACTGGACCTATCGTTCCACTTTTCAAAGTTCTAGAAATAGACACAGGACCAAAATGTGGTGGTATACGCTCCTCCCCACCTCCTCCCCAGGCCTGCTCTATGATCTCATTCCTAACCTGAGCCAAACCACTCATTCACAACACAGGAGAAACAATATGAAAGTGTCTCTTGGCATGAACTGAGGAATACAGGCAACAGGTGACAGGGAGAGCAATGGCACAGAGAGGAAGCCCTAAGGCAGGAGACTGCAAAACTAATCACAGACAAATAAGGGACGAAGAATGGGACCAAATATGAAGCAAAGTATCTAGAAAAGTAAAAGTGCCGAAAGGTTGGAAAGGTGGGAGGGGAAAGAGGAAGAGGAAGACATGTAATCCAGATCTGAGATGCAAAAGATATCATAGAGAAAATAGAGTTAGCAAGAGTAGTAATCATAAGCAAAACCTAAAAGGTGGATGGAGAGAGGGAGGAATATATTCTAGAGGGAAAAAAATATAGAAATATGAACTAAAAATAGTGATTCGTGTTGAAAGAGTGAGAGCTTGTGAGCATTCTGAGGTCAAAGTCAGCTATCTGTCCTATTCTCTGGTTGAAGGGATGGATGGATTTGTCTGGTGTGGCACAAAGACACTCAGAAAGCTTGTAGGCAGTGTCTGGCCCAGACCAGTCTTTTGGTACTACTGGTGAGGTCAAAAGTCACTCTCTGGTGCTTTCTACAAGTAGCAAATTATTTCCAATATATAATGGAGTGACAAAATGAAAGAAAAATAGAATGGGACAATATCATTTTACTGATATAATTCAAAGTATGAGGGAAAAATAGATGCTTGTGTTTCAATAATTTCTGTTAGTCTGAAACCTGCCCTGGGATTTTTTTTAATTTCTTAAAAGAAAATTGACTTTTAAAGTAAGATATTCAAAACAAAAAGGAAAGTGACTTCAGTTAAAATTACTAATTAACAAATGAATGAACTGGCATACAATTTATGAGCACTAAAGTTTTCCTGCTTGAGGGAAAAAAAGTTAAGAATCCCTTATGCATTAGATTGCTTGCAAAGTACTCCAGTACTTCAGCATATCAGGTACAAAGCAATTTGTATAGCATGATCACTTTAATTTTAAGCCAAAATAAACAGTTCTGTTTAAAAATAACTTAAAAGGTTCTCTGAACTAAGCATAAAATTCACATATGTATGATTTCATACACTTCTGCTCATTCCTCTGATTTTATCATACGCCACTTATGTTCTACATTCTGCTGTTTAATCATAAATATACTTTTCCCCAAAAAGGACCACAGTATGCTAATATTATATACTAATACATTGAAATTAAAAAATACTTAAAGACAGATCTACCAAATCCAATTAATGAAACACCCATAGAACAGTAATAAAATATGATTTTCTCTCTGACTGGTAAGAGCTGTGTATCAGACTTTGTTTTCCCTCTGCAGTTCTAGAAGTGTTAGAAGAACTTAAAATCTCTAGATGGACTTCTGGGATTTCTCTTTATTGAGGAGTTATTCTCTGTTTTAACACCCGTGAGTGCAAGTTTGATAATACAGCTCACACTGGCAAGGATCATCTCTCCACAAACACTGTTGCCTCCTGAAACAGCTTCAGCAATGTTTGTAGGCGTGAAAGTGTGAACTGGCACCAACACAGCATCTCTCTCAAGCAACTACCTCATTTAGACCTTCGTTAAAACATTCCGACTGACTCTCCTGTACTGCTTATTTCATACCTGATGAGTCTTTGGATCATCCCATTTGAAAGTTAAGACCTGTCCTATTCTTTGACAAATGAGTGATCTCTTGTGTTCAGAATTCAAAGCTACTGATAAGACGGAATCATTGTGGGTTAGAGGAAGCAGGCTAAAAATTGGAAAGATAAACTAAGAAAAAGCTTTTATTAGAAGTTTTTGAGGACGGCTATCTTTTAAGTAGACAAGCATTTCTAGCAGTCAAAGGCTGAAATATTCACTTCACCATATTCAGTGAAGTCTGACCCTTGCAGTGCTTGTATTTAAGAGGCACTTCATAGCAAAAGCAAATTAAATTGATGTTTTGTTTTTCTTCTGGTATGGTATCAGTTGTTTGCATTTCAGCAAGCCCCATCTGAAGTAACTCAGAAGGGTTAATTGCAGACTACTGACCTTAGCTAAACAAAATGCAGAGCTCTAAGTTTTGATGAGAAAGCTCAGTAAGCTATGAGCTAACTCTTTTTTATTGGATTTATATTTGCAAGCTTAACAGTGTGAGGAATGATAATCCAAACAAATGAAAGTTTCCTTATGTCAGTAAAAAGAGCCAAGGACTGTTTGTGCCTGTACTTCTCCAAAAGCATGATCATGTTTGCAAATTAAGTCATGCCACTGGGATGGTACGTTTTGCTTAGCTAATGCACCACTGTGTGACAATAAATGAACATAGCACTGAAAATGGGGATTTCCTAATATAAAGACCTTCACATGTTCTGGGGGGCAGGAGATTCTTCTGCTTTACATGGACCAGCCAGTACTTCTGCTCAGTTTAACTCTAAAGTTACTAAATATCACCTCACTGACTTCTCCAAGGGTTAAACAAGTCTATTACTTTCACTCTGCCTAGAGTAGGAATGATTTGTTTTGATTTTGAAATCTGATTTTTTCTCACATCAGATGTGCTAAAAAGTCACAGCAAGTAGCTAAGCTTGTAGTGATCAAGTATATATTTAAGCTGAAAGAATACCTTATCAAGACTGCACACAGAGTCAAGACGCAAAAATTGCCTTTCATTAGCAGCTCTGCACTTCCATAATTCCAGTGCTTAAGTTAAGTGCATGACTGGAACTGCACTGTATGTCAGCTTCAATGAAACAACTATTTTATTGTCCTAGTTTAGTTATCTCCAGCTCAGCTTACTCAAGGAACAGCAACATTTCATAAAGCTATCAACACTTCTGTCCCTACATGACGAAAGACAAGCTGGCAGGGAAGAAGATCAGCCTGACTGAATAGGGAGCTTTCCCTGGAACTCAGGGGAAAAAAAGAGAGTTTACAACCTTTGAAGAAGGGGCAGGCAACTGAGGAAGAATAGAAGGATGTCACTAGATCATGTTGAAAAAAGGTTTGGAAAGGCAAAAGCTCAGCTAGGACTGAATCTGGCCGCACTGGGAAAGCCAATAAAAATAATTTCTATAAATACATTAACAACAAAAACAGGCCCAAGGAAAACCTCCATCCTTTATCCGATGCAAAGAGGAAAAGGCAGAGGTATTTATTGCCCTCTTTGCCTCAGTCTTCAACAGAAAGACTAGTTATTTTCAAGGCAAACCAGCCCCCTGAGCTGGTACACAGGGCCAGAGAACAGAATAGATTCTTTGTAATGCAAGAGGAAGTAGTTAGTGACCTACTGTCCCACTCAGACACTCACAGGGCACTGGATGGGATCCATCTAGGGGTACTGAAGGAGCTGGTGGAAGAGTTCTCTAAGCTGTTCTCCATCATTTATCATCAGTCCTGGCTAACCAGGGAGGTTCCAGATGACAGGAGCTTGGCCAGTGTGATGCCCATCTACAGCAACGGCCTGAAGGAGGATTGGGGAAACTACAGGCCTGTCAGCCTGACCTCAGTGCCAGGGAACACAACGGAATTGATCATCTTGAATGCACCATGCAGCACAAACAGGACATTCAGAGGATCAGGCCCAGCCAGTAGGAATTTAGAAAAGGCATGTCCTGCCTGACCAACTTGATCTCCTTTTATGACCAGGTGACCTGTATAGTGTACGAGGGAAAGGTTGTTTGTCTACCTGGACTTCAGTAAAACCTTCGATACTGTCTTCCACAACATTTTCCTGGAAAAGCTGGCAGCTCATGGCTTGGACAGGTGCACTCTTTGCTGAGTTAAAAACTGGCTGGACGGCTGGGTCCAGAGAATGGTGGTGAATATGGATGGCTCCACATCCATTTGGTAGGTGGTGACTAGTGAGGTTCCCCAAGGCTCAGTTTTGGGGCCAGTCCCGTTTAATATCTTCATCAATGGTTTGGATTGGGTTACCCTCAGTAAGTTTGCAGACAACACCAAGGCAGGTATGAGTGTTGATCTGCTAGAAGGCAGGAAGGCTTTGCAGAGGGATCTGGACAGGCTGGATATACAGGCCAAGGCCAGTGGTATGACATTAAATAAAGCCAAGTGTCAGGCCACACTTTGCCCACAACAACCCCAGGTAGCCCTTCAGGCTTGGGGCAGACTGGCTGGAAAGCGGCCCAGAAGAAAAGGACCTGGGGGTGCTGGTTGATAGCTGGTGAACGTGAGCCAGCATTGCCCAGGTGGCCAAGAAGGCCAATGGCATCCTGGCCTGGATCAGCAATGGTGTGGCCAGCAAGGCCAGTGAAGTAATCGTCCCCCTGTACTCACCACTGGGGAAGCCACACCTTGAATTCTGTGTCCAGTTCTGGGCCCCTTACTCCTACAGAGAAATTGAGGTTCTGGGGCATGTCCAGAGAAGGGCAGTGGAGCTGGTGAATGGTCTGGGGTGCTTCTGTGAGGAGCAGCTGAGGGAGCTGGAGTTGTTTAGCCTGGAAAAAAGAAGGCTCGGGGGTGACCGTATCACTCTACAGCTGCAATGAAAGGAGGTTGTAGCAAGGTGGGGGTCTGCCTCTCTCCCAGACAACTGGTGACAGGAAAAGAGGAAATGGCCTCAAGCTGTGCCAGAGGAGGTTCAGATTGGACATTAGAATGAATTTTTTCACTGTAGGGGTGATGAAGTATTGGAATAGGCTGCCCAGGGAGATAGTATAGTCACCATCCGTGGAAGTGTTCAAGAAACAACCCCACATGGCACTGAGCGCTATGGTGTAGTTGATGTGGTGGCGTTCAGTCAAAGGTTGGATGCAGTGATCTTGGAGATCTTTTCCAACCCTAATTATTCTATGATAAAAAATACTTGCTTCGAACACATAAGCTAATGAATCAAACACAAGACATTGGCTAGCTAATAGTGCTTGCTCTTATGCTCTGCTAAATAGTTGAAAATAAACCAAAACTGGACTCTGGTATTGGATCTTCTGCACTTTTTGTCTATTTGAAAACAGACTGCAGTATTTACAAGAGAAGAAAGAACATGTTCTGTGAGTAGGGTCTGGGCTTTGTTGTTTTGTAGGTTAATAAAACACTCTTCAAACACAACTTATGTGAGAAGGAAAAGATAAATTGTCCAGCAGGAAATAAATACAAAGATACCATTTTCTTTACTCATTTTCAGTGATTTTACTTCAGAACACTTTCCCCTCCCCCAGGTTAATATCACCTTTCTCAAAATGGGATGGTGAAGTACATTATCAGAAGGAAGTTAAATAAAGTATCATCCAGATTCACTCAGCTAAAAACTCCAGATTTTTCTTTTTCCCTTCTGCTGTGGAGCTTATCGGCAACTTCATCTTCTGATGATGACATGTAAGCAGGAGGTTGATTTCAGATCTGTGTTGCTTTCTCCTAAACATCATCTTCTTTGATGAGGCTATTTTAGCTACCTTTTTGGTTCATTTTTCTACCTGCATTTGCAACAGCTCTTCAGGGAAGTGCATGTAGCAGTGTTGGGGAAGACAATTTTTGATTTATTCATGAACTCCTGCAACAAATAGATTTTCAGTTCCAGCAGTGACTCATTTGAAGTAGTTACTGCTGGCAACAGTGGCTGAATAAACTGGTTATGTGTGTAACCCCCTGCTTCTTGGATGATTTTTAGTAATGCACTACAGATGACTCCTTTCTTCTGACTTTGCTAGCTGACATCATCCTGGCTTCCTAATTCCTTTTTTCCTTTCCTTTCCTCCTCCTTCTTTCTACCTTTTAAATGTTTTCTTCTTTTTTTCAGAGTCCTCTGCTGTAAAAGCATAGAGGAGAGCACCCTTGACAAATGCAGATTGTGTAAGCTTCTTCATTTAGACTGTTATTTAAAGTTCAACTTTCATGATTAGTCAAATGAATCAAAAAGATAATTGAGAAGAGATTATGTGACACAGACATTAGTCACTACTGCTGATAGTTGGCTATGTGGTTTTGTATTACCTATACAAAACAGGTTGGTACCAAGCTGATACTCACTGGGCATTTAAGAAATTGGATTTAGAGTGAATTTTCCTCTTAAATTTTCTTCTATGCTTTTCTTTTGTTTTTTTTTACACCTCTCTGTGGCTTGAAAAAGGTGTACAGAGAAGGTCACTCATTTTTTCAAACCTTGTTCCTTTCAGCTTAGTCTGTTGCCATGTGCTTCTTAGTCACTGAGTGACAATGGTACAGCTCTAACCCCCAAACCCTCCCATTCCATTTAACTTATCAGCGCCTCTGAAGAGTTTCGTTCCTTTCTGGTCTGAGGGATAATGCATTATGCACTGCTGAAGTTTTGCACACCTGGCTTCTCCTGCAGTTAATGAGATTCTGGAGCCAGAACTTCTAAGGTCTGTTTGAGATCACAAGCTTCAGTCCTCTGCATGATGGAAGCATTCTGTTTTGCAATTTCCTTTCAACATTTTTGTCTTCCAAGGTTAAAGGCTTGTTTTCAAATGCCTATCACTACAGAATCACTGGTCTTGAGCTCTAGGCTTTCACTGATGACCAACTGCTTTTTTTTGTGCTCTAACAATGGTTCTTGGCTCCAGAGGAAATAAACTCGATAGGCATCCTCCTGTGTTTCGTGACTGGAGCACACTATGTGGTTACTGTTACACAGCTTTTGTCCAATGCCAAGCTTGTATCCCCACATAAGTTGTAAAGGCGAGAGGTACTTGTAAGTGAAGGTACAGTTTCTAGATGTTAACGATTTTTTTTTTATAGGCCAACTTGTGGCAATGATGCAGAACATAGATCAGAGCAAACTTAGGAAACCTGGGTAGAAAAAGCAAGTCTAGTTTAATATTTTCATCTTTTTCAGTCTTTTGGTCTTTGCTATTGAGGGAGACGGGCTATATGTGCCCTCTACTTCGCTTGGTGACTAAAATGCGGCTGTAAACAGTATTTTGATGAAATAAAAATTTTCTTATGGGTCTGAGTGCAGGTGATCGTGCATGTGTGCTCCCAGCCTAGTGGGGGCCTACCTTTGCTCCTGTTATTACTAAGGAATCTGGGACACTGTGAAATACCCATAGCACACATTCTGACTTAATCCTTGTCCTTTATAAACAGCTTGCATATAAACAGTTGCAGAACCTTTTCTGGGCATCTTAATACTGAGAGGTCATACATTAATTAGAAGACCCCATCCTTTAAACTGAAGAAGCCTACAGGAGTGCCTGAACCACTGTCCAATCCCTAAACTTCACAGCTGTCCCTGAAATTGGTCTGGATGCTCTCTTGTGTAACAGATTTCTGTCCTGCTAGGCTGGAAAAAGGCTTGAATCTAAAGCTCACACTGCCTGCAGGAATGCTCTGTATGTGAAGCCACAGTAAGCTTCATTTCTATACAATAGCTTCTATACTGTGCAAGGAAACACGTTTTTCTTTTAAAAATGCACATATTAAAAAATCAGTCCTATTCAATTACAAAGCTACCCAAAGGAGATAATGGAGTACTCTGCACAAATGGAGACATCCACCTTCATGCCTGGTGAGAATTAACTAGGATATAGACAGGATAAGGAGACAGTTTCCTGTTTAGTGTTAGGCACTTTTTAAAAAAAACCCCAACTTGTTGTACAGCAACCTCAGGTTCTCTGGTGCATCTGTGGATCAGCATGCTGGCACCTACAAATGTACTGACTACCTGGAAAATCCTAATTAGTTGCTTTGAGTCTGCCCTGTTATGACAGTAGAGCATTTAACATGGGATTTTAAAGAAATGAAATATGTAGGGTTGTTCAGGAACCATTCAACCACTAAAATGTATATACCAAATACCTTCAAAAATCTGGATAAAAATTTACATAGCATGCATGGTTAATTGAAATATTTTCCTTCCCACAAGAACACACTGATTTTTTGACACAATGATCACAGCTACTCATAAAACTCTGAAAATCAGTTTGATAATATACCAAAGCATATATTAAATGTCAAAAGAATACACTGCTGCAAAGGATCTGGTGGCTTGCCACCAATGGAAATGACTCAGCTAGCTTGTTTAAAGAATGATATTTTAATTGCTTTGTAGATCACAAACCTGCCAGCCTTGTAATTTACACTGCTGAAGAACAAGACGACATCTCTCCTTGGCAGACAATTTCTTCTTCTCTCCTGCTGCTGTATCAGCCAAATCTTTATACCTAGAAAAAAACAGCAGAAACAGAGTTACTCTAATGCTGGCCTGGTAGACATCTTTGTAGAAACTGTCAGTTTTCCTTTGACTCGAATCTTTGATATCCAAACTGGAAGCTTGGGATTCTGATCAGGGTGAAGAAAACAACAAGACAAATCACTCTAAGTCTTGTATATTACTAGACATGACCTTGGTTAATAACAAGTGATGCCTAAAACCCAAATTTGCTTCCTGTCAGCTCTTTGGATGCTTCACTAAAAATCAATGCCAAAGGAATGAAAAGCCTCCCCAGTCAAGATCATTGGGACTGAATTGGGTCATTGAAAGGAGGAAAATATGTTTTCAGTATGTGTCATACAACTTATGCCTCCTAAGGAGTAACTCATAAGAAAATGACATTGACAAAAATGATTTTTATCAGTCTGAAATAAATTTTAATTTTGAACAAAAAGTCATGTAGCAAAGAGACTTCCAGGAACTTGATCAGTTTACACTACTGGAGACAAGTTCAAGAGGAAACTTGATTAGAGCACCGAGTACCTTCAAAGACAGAAAATGCTGGATATAAAAGGGCACTTTGATGTACCAGATAAAAGTATCAAGGAAAGAAACTTAAGTAATACAAAGTCCAGTAAAGTATAAAATTCAAATTTTAACTGTGGACTTATTAAATTTACAGTAATGTATTACTAAGGAAATGAATGAATTTTATACATCTTAATGATACATATTATTATTGTATTTTGTTGTAGGTATTCCTCTGTCTGGATCTGACTGCATGTAAGGAGTCACAATGCTTTTTCATTGTAAGAAGCCAGGCTTTGGAAAGGATATACTTTGCAAACATGTCACTTTTGATTAAACTCCCAGTGAAATTGATAAGTTTTGAAGTTTGTGCACTAATTACATTTACCGACATTTTATTTATTTATTTATTTATTTATTTATTTATTTATTTATTTATTTATTTATTTATTTAACAGCTGAATTCATCTATGCTCTGCTGCAACCCAAAACTGTGCTGTATTGGGGCCTCTTGCACACACCATGGTGGGCAAAGCTGCAGTGCTGGAATGACTCCAGGGACCTCAATTGTCCCAGAAGCTGCAGCAACTCTGGACCAACATCTGCAGGTACGCTGCTCTAGGACCAAATTTCACCTAGACTTCTACTTTCATGTAGCTGCACAGACCCTTGGATATCTCAGCTCCTGCAGTCTGGAAACATTCTCTTGTCTGGTAGCAGTCCTGCTGAGGACTCCATGGCTAAGTCTCTACTAGTAAATGAAAAGTGAGAGGGACTGTTTCTCTGGCATAGAAACCATCTGGCAAAACCCTAGCCTGCTGATTTATTTATGTATTTAATATTATGTAATCTGCTATGTTCTATTAAAATATGTCCCTCTGCAACAAAGTGTAGCCACATCTAAGCTGCCTTCTTCGGCTGGTCACTAGCCTGTCCTGGCTCCCAAATTGTGCCCAGGAATTGTTTGGAGGAATGCTGGTAACAAGGGTCTGAAACTTCACCACAGATCCTTTTATTTAGTCTCACACTCCAGATTAGCATTAGAAAACTGGGGATAGCACTTTCCCAATATTCCACTTGCTGTATGGTCACAAAGACATTTGTTTTGTGGATTTCTATTAAGGCTGGGGTCACCTTGTTTCCATACTTGTATCAAGAGCGTTTTCTTAGAAAACATGGGGAATCAGAGGTGTTAGAGAGACAACTGCTGGAAAGCTTAGCAACTGCTGACTGAAACAAAGATGATTAAGCATTGACTCACAATGCGTGAAGAAGTAACTGCAAAAGTGGTCAGCCTGAAACTCCCTCACAGCAGAAACCCAAAGAGACATATTTCTCTCCTGAAACAAAGCCAAATTAAAATTTAAAAGGTTGAAATTCTAAGTTTGACCCAAGTTTTCTTTAAAGACATGCAAATTATAGGATCCAAGGAGAGCCAAACATTCCTTACAATCTGTATTATACAGGAAGCCAGACAAAAATGATCCACTGTTTTCTTCCAGCTTTTAAAGTCTCTGAAATTCCACCACATTATCCTGGAAGTGTAATAATAGAGTTCACGATCTCCTTCTATCTGCTAAAGCAAGCTCTATCTTAGAAAAAGAGGATGGGCTAATGGTTGTGGTAGAAGAGAAAGAGGTAACTATGGAAATTTAAAGCTGCCATAAACTTGCTCTGTAGACACAGCAGGACATTTGGAAGATGATCTAATTTTCCCTATGTTAGACACTGAAAAGCTGTGGTCCTGGCCTGAGTTAGCCACCTTCTTCTCCATACAGTCTGTGAAGACAAGTATTTCCACAAGGTGACTTGTTCTATGCATTCCAGATACTTTTGATAAAATGAGAAGACAATGCCCTCTGGAGGTGCCTTTCTCCACTGGCCACAGATGGACTCAGAGGAGAAGTCCAGACCGCATGCTTTCATTCTGGGCGACTGAGAGGAAGCTCACCTTCATGCCTATTTGTCTGACTGAGCTACTCATTCTGCAGAGTAACTAACAGAGGGTCTAAGAGAGCTTCCTTATTTGTCTTATCACTCTGGCTCAAATCTACTGGCTAAGCACACAGAATGAAAAAGTACCTTTAGGTCTTGTCTTATTATCTGCTATCAACCATTTTCATCTTGTATAAAGGATAAGAACAACACAATGTTTGCAGCTATTTTTCAGCCACAATTGTTCCTCGATTTGACTCTCACTCCAGTTGTGCATAAACCCTTGTCAATGCCAGAGAATTAATGGAAGCTCCTGAATGAATGGGAATAAGTGGACTACACCTGTTGGTGGCAGCCCAGATTGGTCCCGGACAGAAGCAGTGGTCTAACCATAAGCTTATATGATTTCTTCTGTACTTAGTTTTAAATGAGTGAAAATACTACAACTTCTTTCTTTAAATTGACAGTGAACTAAGATATAGAGAAAGAAATAAAAACTTGTAAGTGTGACATTATTATCAAAATGCAAAATGACCCTTCTTTTGGGTATCAGATACTTTTTACTGTGGAATGACCTTGTGTTTCCATGTAGACACAATAATTTCATATCATCTTAAATTTCATCATTCTCAGGAATAACAAAATAACTTATTATTTTCCAGAATTTATTCTATCACGGAAATTAGTAATAAGAATACTGAAATTATGGAGCAGGCTTGTATAGACAAACTTGAATTACTTGCAGCAACGGGGTTTGCTTCTGGGGAAATGCAGTCTGGAGAATCTTTGAAACTTTCCCTTTCAGAGAATTCTTCCCCTACGACTCCTTTCCTAGTTCACTCTGACATGAATGAACAAATCCAATTAAGTACCAGGCTTCTTCCCATCTGACAGGCCACACATTTTTCCCCAAGTAGATAATGCAGTGTGTTTGTAGGGCTTTAGAGAGGATCCTGAGGATTCCAGAAAGCATACTCAGTGCCACCTTGCTATAAAAAAGCCCTTTAATCCCATGAAATACATTTCAGATAAACTTAGATTGACAAGTTACTTGTCTAGACTTCCTTAAGGTTCAGGAGAATAGAGTATTCTGGTGTCATATTCCTTACTGTAATATTGATGTTTACATTAGGTCAGATGAACTGTGCACAGCAAGACCATCATGTCTTTCCACTGAGTATAAAGATGCTCTTGTCTCCTGCCTAGACATCTAATATTACACAAAGTGAATCTCCTTCATAGCCAGGAAGCTAAAAAACCCCCAATATTTCATGGCTAGCCAGAGCAACTCATTCACTAAGGCATCCAAAATAAAATACAAAACAGGGATTAATTTGAATCAACACCACTCCACTGCCATGTAAAGACTAACGTAGCGTTGATTAGGAAGTAAATGCAAAACCTCTGCTTGTTAAAAGTTGAGACAGTGAATACGACTATTGAGGTGAAGGGGGGTCTCTCCAGTGCCCAACCACATGATGTCAGTGTGAGAGAAGCTCCATTTCCCCCAGCTTTTTCCCTTAGCATCCTCCTTGTCCTAACTTGTCATTTTCACAGGCATAAACAGAAGAAAGCCATTCTGGCTAGACAGGCTCACAGTGTGAGCATGTACAGACTGGCCAGGATTCTCTGGTGTTGCAGAAATGTGCTCTGACCTCTCTTCCTTTGCTTCTGAATGATGCTCTCTGTCAGGGAGATTTTTTGTTTGTTTGGAGTAGATACTGCTGCCAATCGCTTGTGAATATGGAAAACTCGGTTCTCTTGGGTCTTCACAAATAAGGATGTTATCTAATCATTTTCTCCCTCACTTCCCTAAGTGCACAGCTGACAAGATCCAGCAGGCTGTTTTTCCCCAAGACAAAATATTCTGCAGTTCAGGTTATGGCACAGTAACCCACAGCAATATTCTAAGGCTCAGCACGCTTTTTGATTTACACGGAGTGTGCACAAATGGGCTGTAGGGCTGTACTCCCAGTTCTGTATGCACAGCAAATCTTTAAGCATTGGAATAAACACGACTCACTCCATTTCAATAGCACAATGTGATAGAAGACACTAAAGGAAAAAGCACGGCAAGTACAAAGGGCACAAAAACAAGCAGCTCCAAATCAATAGCTTAATAAAAATGTCTTTGAACTGAAGCCACAGAACTACTTTTGTTGTTTGGTTGGTTTTGCTATTCTTTTTCTCAGGTCTCTCTCTTGCCTAATTAAGAAAGAAACACCAAAAATAATAAAATTAGAGGTACCTAATGACTACAATCCAATGTCCTCAGTAAGAGGATAGTTTCTAACAGCACAAGTCAAATCTTTCCTGAAGGCAACTCCTTCTTTCCACGTCTTTGTCTTGTTGCTTAAAAAATAAAAAATCACATATGGCTGGCAGGTAACTGCTTTAAAAGAGTGCTAAGTTATGTATTTTTAAGTTTTAAATATCCAAACACAACTTACATAAGGAAAAATGAGTGAAACTCCTATCAGTGTAATTCATTGTGTTGTAGTTTCATTTTCTCTTTCTTTTGCTTGCTACAATACTCTATTTGCCAAGATAAACTGGTATAGTTTAGTAAGACCTACTCAAAAGGTAGTGAATAAAAGGCAGCAATCAAATTTAAACTGTGTCCCATATTTCTGCTAGAAGAAATGAAAAAATTGCCATCATAAAGTTTCAGGTTGTGCTGTCTTGGTAAATTCTCTTTTTTCCCCTTTCTATATTTCCTTTTCTCTTTCTTTGACAATCAGTAATTGTTGATATCTGAAGTATGTGAAAGAAATGGACTTTGTTTGCCAAACTTGTCATTACATACTTATAACTCAGGATTTTTAGTTTTGTTTGTTTGGATTTGGGAAGGATGGGAAGGGTGGGTTAGGTAAGGTTTGTATTCGAAAAGTCTATCAAGTGAGAGCTGAAACATCTAGAGAGCCTATCTACTGAAGAGAGATATCTAATTTTTTTTAAGTTAAAAAAAAAGATGCCTGAAAAATTTTCAGTAGAAAACTTATAAAAGCACTCAGCAGCAAAGAATAGGATGGAATTTTGATTTATGTTACCTTTATATAAAGGATACATATTCATTCATTCCACTTCCCTCTGTTATATTCTCTTTTTTTTTCTTGAGGGAATAACCTAAATATTTTTGAAATATGAGGAACATGGGAAATTCCACATAATTAAGAAAGAGGAAATAGATTATTATAGTTTCCAAGAAAACAAAAGTGATTCTGTCAATCTCTTTACAATATATTTGAGATAAATATCTCATTATAAAGCATAAATATTAACAACCAAAGCAGGTATTCAAAATTTTTGAGGGAATAAATCTTTGGATGTGGAGAAGAAAAATATGCTTTTAGAAATAAGAGATTACATCAGGCAGACTGCATTTGGGGCTTTTTTATAGGAGTACAAAAATACAGTATAAGAAGAGTATAAGGTTCAAATTTTTATGAAAAATTTTGCACCAAGACTGCTTCATACAGACTTACAGAAATAATTCAGACTGTTGAAGATGTGAGCACGAAGTGCAGTGTACCTGAAACAATGAGTAAGTATATATGGCAATGAACCAAAACTTCAAAGTACCTGCCTACCATACAAGAATTGGTTTTTTTTAATATCTTAATTGATATCAAGCAACACAATCTTAAATGACTAGATCTGCAGACCAATAAGAACTAAGGGAGAAAAAATACATTACAGCAATTTTGGAAAGGCTGCAAGCAGTTTTATTCTCTCTGGTTTAATCATGCACACAAACATTTCCTGCCAGGAAGAAATCCGTAAATTAATAATGCTAGAAGTGATCTTACAGCAAACTGACCAGTTGTCATAGCTTTACCATGTTTTTATATATGCTGCTGGATTTCTTTTCTGGTAAAATATACTGAATATTTACTTCAACAATTGAAAATTCACTTTTTATACAAGGGGGCATAGGGGAATATATAGCATGCTTTAATGTGTCTGTGGAAAAAGGAAAATATATTTAGAGTGACAATAAATGGAATGTAACTGAAATAAAAGAGCAATCTTAGGACCAAGAAATAAAACTGGAAAAACACTCAGAAAATCCCCAGAACAAAATTTTATAGTGACTCAAATGTGAGTCAGCCACTGGGCCAATGCAGAGTTCAGTACAGACTTTTGAGGGAGGGTCATGGCTATGAAATCCACTTGATCAAAATACCTTTGTAGAAGTGGCCATTTGGGATGTTTAAATTTAGACTGAATAAAAAGTAAGACAAATTTCTCAGATAAAGATAGTACCTTATGACAGATGATAAAGAAATGAATTGGAAGAATTATTTTTTTCCTCAGTTTTGTGGGGTTTTTGCATTAGGCTTTTTGACCCTTAATCTTTTCTAGACATCTGAATTTCAGTTTCTGAAGAGAAGTAATGAAGATATGTGTGTCTTAATGTTGGAATATTTATTCATATACTTCCTGTAATTAAGCACAGGCTTCCTCATCTCGGACAATGTGGCAGCAGAATAGTGAGTAGAATATAAATTATAGTTCAGCTCTTGGGATTAGTGGATTCAACTACGCAAATAAAAAATATGAATTCACAACATCTGCTATAGATTTGTATTACAACACTTTTGCACCATCTTACTTAAAGCTGACATTCCCATTCCATCTTGATAAAGCAATGTAAAACGTATTTACTTTAAAAATTGGCAAAAAACACACATTATCTCAGAAATACTCCAGCACTGAGCAAACAAGCAGCTCTTATTACATTTACAAACATATACATGTGACTCTACCTCACCAAATGTTTACATTTAGCTCTTGATAGGTAGGCCTTTTCCACAGCTACCTACCTCATCATGCTTGGGCACTCCACAAACATGCACATGGGGCCATAAAATGCTTCACTGTACACAGAATATATGGACTATAGAATAAATTTAAATTTCTTTGTTAACCTGCTAATTTGATTCTCTTTAGCACAGATGTATTGTAGGACTGGTGTCAAATGGAGCTCATTTTCTTTCTTTACAGACACAGCCATGTGATAATAGGGCATCGAAATCAAAAGTCCTTCAACTGAAACACCGAGGTGGGCTTGTACAACATTATCACTTGGTCTCCTGGTGAGATTGCTACTTCAGTGGCTCACTGCCAAGAAAGCACTGCCCAGGTCACTGGGAAATATACTGACATAGATGTATATTGCAAAAGCAGAAAGTTAAACCAGAGTCAAATTGAAATTGTGATATTAAAGCGAAATAGGATTAGATTTGCTGTTCCACCTAGATGATGCTTTATTTCTTCATTCCTTTTGGTATTTTTTTTCTCCTGTGCAACCAGTACATAGCCAAAGAGGAATGGGAATACACATAAAACCCTTCCCACAATACTCACTAGTAGCTTAGACAACGTTTATTGGGATTATGGGGAAGGATTTTTGGACGGCAAAATAGCTGCTCTGTGAGATCATCTCTACTTCTACTCTATTCTGTGGGAGCTTTCCTTGTGCCTTTGAACGCTGTTGAGTACTATCAGTCTGGGTAACAGGGATTCTCCTGGCTCTGGACTGTATAATGGTTAGACAAACTGTACAACAGCAACATTTTTCAAGATAGGCTAAGGTCGTCCCCTTTGCATACTGTGCCAAGAGTGGACCAGATTCTGCTCTCATTTAGAGTGGAGTATAGCTGGAGTAATTCTCCTAAAACAGATGATGTTAAATTAATGCCACATTGGTCTAAACAAGAAAGCAAAGCAAGATCCAGTGATTAAAATGCATAAAAGGGTTTTAAGTGCATGCTTGCATCGGATTTTGTGTTTGCTCTCAGATATCACCAGCATTGGCCGCCTACAATTATTCAGCCTGACTAGGAAATCTAGCTTTAAGAAGTGTCATTCCAGGTGCTTCTGCTGAAGATTAAGTGGTTGTAAAGAATATCAAGATATGGATAAGGAGAAAAAGGGTGCCATGGATATCTGAGTTGAGTGGAAAGAATTTAACAGCTGCAGAGCCACAGAAAGAAGAAACAGCAGGAGGGTCACAGTTGTTTTTGAGTGTGAGGCAGCTGGACTGCCTCTATACAATTCCTATGACCTATACAAGTCCTATGAACATAAAAAAGCAGCACTCAAGAGCAACTAACATTTTTCTAAGCACTGAAAGCACGCAGTTATATTTAATAAAGCAATAAATAACAAGGAATTATTAAAAAATTATACAGTAAAATTAATGTATGTGACAATTTGCACTTTAATCTGATAACTTAAAGTTCCTGCATAGTGCCACTGGCATAAACTAGTGTGTTGCATACTTACTTCTTTAAAATATTTATTTTAAATATATGCTGTTTGTATTAAGAGGTCAGTAATTCTAACAAGCATTTCCTTAGAAGAGTTTCAACGTATAAGGATTAGTGAAAATAATAGTAGTTGATAATATTTTCACAGGTTTATTTCTATAGCAGGCATTTAACTGAACTTCTTCCTACCACACATAAATCTATGTCCATTATCTTTGTCATTATGTGATGTCAGCAAATTATGAAGCACTCAATAATGATTCTCGTTGGAACCTTAAGGTTCTGAAATAAAGTTATTAGCTGCTTGTTATAGGCACATGGAACTCAGTCAGCTTGTGAAATATGGGTCAAGAACTTTCATTATGCTTATATGTACACAAATTTAATTCTATCTATTTTTATAATCCATGCTTTTAGATGAAATCCAGTGTTGTGGTAGGTATTTTAGTACCTTGTGAAAACATTTCTCTATGTTTAGAAATAGCACAAGCTTTACAATTCACAGATATAAAACCTGTATAGATTTTTATAAGGATTATAAGGGTCATTAAGTGATCTAATAAACATTTAGTTAAATCTGAGGGATAAGAAATGTCAAGTGCTAGGGGAAACCAGGGGTACCAAGGGTGGCACTTAAATCTAGAAATAAAACAAACATTTTAAAATTTCACAGATCTTAAAATAAAGAAAACCGCAAGAACTGCTGAAACAGTTCAGCCAGAATTATGCTTGTGTGTGCCCAGTAGATTTATGATTGCCTAAGGAAATTAATATAGTTGTATGCACCTAATAGTGGAGGGAGAACAAAACCTTGAGATTCTCATTGAAACAGCCTAAAAGCCAGGACATTCTCTATTGCAAAAAACAACAAATTCTCTGCAAGAAACCTCACTAACTAGGTTTTATGCATTCTATACTAAATGCAATATACATAATGCTGGAAGTTTATTCAGATTGCACACCAAACATTTGAAAGTCAGGAACCATCAGACTTAACTGACCATGTCATCTTTATTTCCCTGTATCGGGCTATTTAATGACCTAATTACATCCTCCTGCTCAAGGGACCCCTTTTCTTGTCAATCTTGTAGAGCTGTTGTGTATGGCAGACATGAATAATTCAACTGCCTTCAATAGTTTACACACATTTACACACGTTTGTAATTGCTTTAGCAAATGAGGGTTGCATTACAAGATTCTGAAGAAGCCCAGCAACAAACAATGCTGATATTTATTTTTGCCTTCAAAATACAGCTAGATGCCTTCTAAATAAAGTCAGGTGTCTGGCCTCCCACTGAAAACTCCAGTCCAAAGAGAACCTATTTTCTCTTATAGTCAGTCATTTTTGCTCCGTCAGTAAGCCCCAGAAACACCAGCAGCTTTACCATCCTCACAGTCCAAACTCTGACATGCAACATAAGGACGGATATTTTGTATTTACAATACTAATTCTGTGGGCTAGAGAATTGGAGATACCACGATATATCTTCAAAAACTGCATCTGTCTCAAATCCAAAATGTTGTTCTCTGAATTTTTTAAAGCCTGTTAAAAAAGCATTAATTCTTTCCCTTGCCATAGAATGGAGCTACACTGAGCCTGTGAAATAACTGTAAAAATGGATGAACCTAAGACAAATCAGTTGAATCCCATCCTAAAACTGATCACTTTTCTTTATACCCTATACATTAAGTCCTGGTTAATTATACCCGTCACCATAGGCATATGAAGTTATGTTGTGCCTTTCCTGTTTTTAAAATATCAGAAAGGACCTAACGGGGATAATGGAGCAAACAAGCCAAATGGACACAAAGAAACAACTCCAAAGGGAGTAAAACAGAATAGTCTATCTACAGTCAGGCTATGTGGAAAGAGCTATTTCATTTTTCCATAATATGAGTAGCCTGGTAACTCTCACTACACTATCCCATTGTACAAGTAGATTTGAAATGCTCTGTAGCCTCTAAGACAGTCCCAAATACCTAGTTACATCTCAGCAATTCCCCAGGGTGATTTACTCCAGTTCTAGACTTATCAGGGAGAATGTCAGAGCATTCTGGGTTCTGGCCATCTCTTACAGTATAATCAACCCCTATCAGTAAGATTTCATGAGGGATTAGTAATTTACAGTGCTGTAAATTGCCCTAAACTGTGTCAGAAAGGTTGGTAAAAGGTAAAGAAAAAATAAAAGCTGGGGGTAAAAAAATGGAAGAGGGGACATTCAGAGTGATGGTGCTTGTCTTCCCAAGTCACCAGCACACATGATGAAATATCTTCCTGGAGACGGCTGAACACCTGTCTGCCAATGGGAAGCAGAGAATGAATTCTTTATCTGTCATTTCTTGTTTTCTCTATTCAGTTGTTTTCATTTCAACCTATGGGTTTTCTAACTTCTCTCCTAATTCTCTCCCCTGCCCCACTGAGGAAGGAATGAGCTAGTAGCCATGTGGGGCCGAGCTGCCAGCTGAGGTTAACCAATGACACTTCTTCATCCAAGTGCTTTATTGGGGGTGCTGGTGGATGAGAGACTGGACATGAGCCAGCAATGTGCATTTGAAGTCCAGAAAGCCAACGGTATCCTGGGCTGCATCAAAAAAAGTGTGACCAGCAGGTCAAGGGAGGTGATCCTGCCCCTCTACTCTGCCCTTGTGATTCCCCATCTGGAGTGCTGTGTCCAGCTCTGGGGTCCTCAGAACAAGAAGGACACTGACCTGTTGGAGAAAGTCCTGAGGAGGGCCATGAAGATAGTCAGAGGGCTGGAACACCTATTCTATGAAAGCAGGCTGAAGAAGCTGGGGTTGTTCACCCTGGGGAGGAAAAGGCTCTGAAGTGACTTTACTGTGGCCTCCCAGTATCTAAAGGTGGCCTACATGACAGCCAGAGAGGGACTTTTGACAAGGGCAGGTAATGAAAGCACGAGGAGGAGTGGCTTTAAACTGAAAGAAGGCAGGTTTAAATTAGGACGACATTCTTTGCTGTGGGGTTGGAAAGGCACTGGAACAAGTTGCCCAGAGAAGTTGTGGATGCCTTATCCCTGCAAGTGTCCAAGGCCAGGCTGGATGATGCTCAGAGCAACCTTGTCTAGTGGAAGGTGCCCATGGCAGGTGGTTTGGAGCAACATAATCTTTAAGGTCCTTTCCAATCCAAACCATTCTATGATTCTATAGTAATTATCAAAATTTCTATGGATGTAGCCATTTTGAAAATCACAGTTTTAAACTTCCAGGATGACCTTCATTCCTCATGGGACATTAGTCATTACCAGGTTTCTGAATTTGCGTTTAAAGTGCCCTCAAAACGAATGACTTTAAAGTACTTCATTTACTCACCTTTGCATTCTGAAAGACAAACAAAAATGATTACCTTCAATCAGAAATATCACTTCCAGCTCTGGAAGCAACAAAATAGACAATGGCAAGACTGCCATTTGATATAAATTGATATCATTACACCTACTTTAATGAAATAGTGCTTTTGTAGCACCAGTCAGATTACTTCTTGCTCTCCTTGAAAAGTCTTAAGCTATCATGGCACATATCAATGTAGTGCTGTATGAGATTATTGATACTGCATAGCAGACAATAAAGCTGAAAGGGCCAGTGTGGTGATGACCCATCACTTTGCAATCTGCTCTGTCATTCTCATTAACGCCCTGACTAACTTGCTCACAAGACTCTGAAATGTTCTGCTGACTTTTAAAATTCAAAAATGATATTAACTCCCCTTCTTTCAAGAGGAAAAAAAGGCAGAAGGGAAAGAAAGAGAAAAAAGTGAACACCAAAATGCTTCTGGGCAAAGGGAGTTCAGATATACAATGATGAGTCGTACATATGATTTACAAACATAAACAGCACTTCTGTGCAATACATCATCAGCTGATAGCACGAATTTGATGAAAACATTAAAATAGCTATTAAAAATGGCTTTATAGGAAAAGGACAGACATTATTTGACTGAGCAATGATATCAGCATTAACATAAACTTTCCTGAGGAAAAAAGATATCTCTTCAGAATGATCTCTAAGCAAAGTCAATTATTTGGAAGAGTTAATAATAATTTAGTGCTCTGAAGCACTGAAGTTTCAATGTAAAGACCACTATTAGAGCATTTCAATATCAATGAATGCTGCCCTGACTAGAAGTACAGATTTCAGGATCTGCAGTTCAGTGAAGCTTGAAGAATAAATTAAGAAGAACTTCATACTAAAATTAGAGGAAAACCTGTAATTAGAACAATCTTCCAAGGTACTTGATTCACCCTCACTGCTATGATTACCATAAGAATCCATTATCATTGTGTTCCATATTCTTCCAGCCTAATATTTCCTATTAAAATGGATGTTTTGCCATCTTTTGAAGTTACTTTAAAACAAAAAATCATCAGAATGTTAATGCTATTTCCTTTTTTTAAATAAAGCTTACATGTGGTGATTTAGATATTTTTACCTTATTCATACAGGAGAGTAAGGTTACATTGAGAAAGGAGGGAGAGGAAGGAGAAAAAAAGGGGAAAATAGGGAAGAAGGGAAAGAAGAGGAGGAGGAAGATGAGGCAGAGAAGAAGAAGGGAAAGAGGATAAGGAGGAGCAGGATGAGAAGGAAGAAGGTATGACATTGTACCTCCAAGCCAGCATCAGACACTGTCTTCAGACTGCATAAGCCTAGGTAAAACTAAAGATTAGATCAGTGCAATTTAAGCCATTTTAAAAGGTTATTAGATATAGTAAATCATAACATTCTAGTGACTTATCTCTTGCAACAATACTGTAAGAAATGTCTCTGCATACAGCCTTCATGTTTTCCTTCATACTATGAAATTTTCTCCGCTCTACCTTGAGCAGCAACAGAAGGCAGGATGGGACCTCCATGACGGAAAACACAAGGGTGAGATGATAAAATTAAACCCAGGAAAGACCATCTAGAAACCTGAGAGACAGTATTGAAATCCCAAGTAACACTAAAAAAGTGCAGAAATAAATGCAAGGAACAGCACACCAGAATTCTGGCTTTCTGAACAACATGCTTTGTGCCAAAGAAACCCTGCCATTCTCAACTGCTAAATGAAAGGCTCAGTTTGCTTATCAACTCCAGTAATCCAGAGAGGTTTTCCTGACCTTCAGCAGCTCTGAGGGCTTCCTATAAACTGGCAGGGAAGGCTAAAACAGATGTCTCATTTAAGGACCTGTGTAACTGGACCTTGCAGTCTCCACTGCTAAGCAGTATCCCAGACACAAGACACCTGGGACACGTGAACCTCAGTTTCTAAGTTAGTAGCACATAAATTCTCCTTGAGCAAGGAAACCGAAATACAGAGAAAAGAACTGGGTATAGTTCAGCAACTTGGTGAACAACATTAAAGAAGAAAGAGAGAGGAAAAATTAATTTTAAATTCTAGTTCAATTTAGAGAACATGGAGTGTTTGTAGAGGAGGATGGTACCAAAAAAAATTTTTCAGAGGGAGTGGAACAGAGCATCTTACTGCCTCATTTTTACCCGAACATGCCTGAACAGCTGTATTCTTGTACTTTGCTGAGCTCACCTCATGGGTCTTTGATCACTGTAATTACTTTTAAAAATTTATATTCCAAATGGCTTTTACATGTCTTCCTTAAGTGCCACGTGAGGTGAATGACACAAAAGTCAGCCAGGATCCATTTTATTAATTGATGCAAAGAGATTAGATTCTAGATATTAAGCTTGTATAACGAGGCTCTGTTTGTGCCCCAGAGAGTTTCTGAGCCCTATTGTTCTGCACTGGAAACAGAGCAGACATTTGATACTTACTTTTCTTTTTCCATGGCACTAACTAACAAAACCATAATAAATTACTGTTTATACTAATGCATTTTTGTATATCTTATTTTAAATTAGATACATTTAAAGTTAGAATTATTTTAAATTAGATATCAGTTTAAATAAGATATCAAAACACTAAATACTGGAAAGAAACAGCCATCTGCAGACAGTTCCTAATTCCACGGCTATTTTACTGTTTTCTTTCTTCCAGGAAAAAAGATACTTGAGGATACTGTACCTATGTGTACAATTTGGGCTGCAAATTGGAAACTTTAAACCCTTTAAAAATTTGTTTATGCCACTGCTTTGGTTTAAAAAGCAAAGCTAGAATTTAAAAATAAAGTCCACTGAGAACCATTCTGAAGATATTAAGCAAAATACATGGGTAAACTTTTCCAGGACTGTAAAATGCATGTTACTCAAACTTTTCTATTTTTAAGGTAAGGTAAAAATTGATCCCCGTCTATCTGCTCACAGAGCTTTAGAAATTGAGCCAACACTGCAGGTAAATTCAGCAGAAACACTGCATCTGGAGTTGGCAAATCCATTAAAATCACATTTATGATTTCTTAATGATCCTATTTTTACAGGATTTAATAGCATCTGACCTTATGAATTCTCATTTTTATTATATATTCATTGAGAGTAAGTGTCACAGCTTCCATTTAATGAGAGTTTCCACAAGATTTCTCTTCTGATCAACAAACTTTGGTGATTGAGGAGTTCACCTCACAGCTGTCAACTTTTATTTTGATAAGACAGAAGCAGAACCAGTATATCAAAAAGGATAGCAACAGAAATAATGACTAAGCTTTGTAGCCCAGGAAGATATGCTCTTACAAAATATGACCTTTCCTTAGCTACTCTCCTTAAGCCATAGTAGGAGTTCAAATGCAACTCATAAATACGTCAAAGACTAGTCATATTAATCCCTAACTAGATATCAATAGAGAGTTATTCAAATTCATCCAGTTAAGAATGCACTGCTACTGTCTGATTGCTGATAGAATATCCAGGTATTCCAATATTCCATCCCTTTGTCACAAAGTCCCCTAATTCAAACATCCTCTCAGAAACAGAAATAAAAATTTGAAAGGTGAAAAACTCTACCAGCTCCAGGACTGTAAGCCTGTATGGAAATATGACAAAATCATTTCTCGTTCCAATCAATGAATAGCAAGACAAGATCAGAGTTTGGCTGAACAGCCAACAAAACTAATACAGTTAACAAAAAATCACCAAAACGAATGATCTGATTTCTAAAAATATCCTGTCCAGTTACCAAGGCAATACAGAGATGTAGCATGAGTGAGAGTTTTTTAGGAAACTTTTTGAAAAGGTAACTCATAATCTCTGAATTCAATATTTCTTTCTTACCTGTAGTCTATTGGTTGAAAAAACATACAGCATTAAGAACTGACAGTACTTTTGAAATGCAGTCTAATAATAAATTTTCTGCTTAAAAATTTCACACTTTCAGCCAATAAAAGAACAAATAGCCATGCTTTTAAATGATTAAATGGAAAGAATTATCCAAATACACTGAATATGAATATGAAGGTTAATTTCTTACGGCGACTAAAGTGAAAAATTCACTCCTGGACAAAGGAAGATAAGCTATGGCCTGTTTAGCATGGATGGCTACTATAAAAAGCTTCACAATGCTGATGGTCGTTTTCAATATTGCTGAACCAAGAGGTCCATGTTTCTATTTGTACACAAACCTAAAAATTCAGTAGTATTGAGAGATTGTATGCAGAGTGATTATTGCTAACTTCTGAAAAGGTTCAATATATATTCACAGGGAATATTATAAAATGAACTTCATTTTCGGTGACACCGTGCTAGCCCTATCACTGTTTAATTCATTTTATGTATAACAATAAGATCATTACGACGTGGTGCAATAATGTAAAAATGGCAGGGGCTCAGCTGCAAATAACCTGCAATGATAATTTATTGTGGAGGAAAGGGGATGAAGATGCAGAGTAACAAAACTAGAACCCTTTAAAAATAATAGCATAAATGTTACTGGCATCACATTGTTGGGTTTTTTTGCTGTTCTTGTTTTACTCTTGTTGCTGCAAATAAATATTTATTGTGAGACACCAGATCTCCTTTAGACTTCTCTGCAAAAATTTTTCTTCAGGAGGTACTTGAAGGTGTGGATGAAAAAGGCTGAAATGATATTTTTAATAAAACTCAAAATTAAGAAAATATGCCAGACTTGTGCCTATAAGAGTGCCATTCTGTGGCACTGAAAATTACCTTTGTACACATGGTTAATTTCCTTTACCCTCCAAAAGAGAGCAGCATACTGCCCACCAGGATTGATCCTAGGCCTGTGGTAAATCCCAGCATGTATCTGGGAATTGCAGTGAAAAAGGCTGGGTGGCCAGGAAGCAAATATCTGCCAGAAATCACAGTAAGGATCTAACAGTAGAAAAAATTGTGGCACTGTGCTGATGTAACAGTACCTTGAAGGTCCAGTTCAGTCATATAGAAATGGCTGTGTAGAGATTGCCCATACAACTTCAGAACCTGAAAGCTTTCCCAAATCTCCCATTATGTGCATCTTCTCCTCAACCAGCCTGTCCAGCTCGATTCACACTGGAGGATGAATATTGTGATAGGACAGAGACGGTTCACTTATGAAACAGATGGAATTGTAAACTCCTATACTTCTCACTTTTTCAGTATTTACGGAGAGAAAACTTTCTGCCCAAGCAGTAATTTAACATCCACTGCTTTTTCCAAGAAGACAGCTGAAAGTTGTGTGTAAGCAGCTGATATTCCCATGCTGTTTTTCAGAAGTAAAATAATACAAAGGCCAGATCATGACTGGTTGATACATCAGTCAAGGAGTAGAACATGCAGAGAGAAGGAACTTGTGTTGAGTGCGTGAGGCTGCTAACAAATACTTCTTGGACAAGACAGCCCTCTTTCTTTCCTGAAACATTTGAGAATGTGAGTGACCCAAAACCCCAGTATTGAACTGGGAATGGGGAACAAGAACTTGCCTTCAGACCTAAGCAGGCCTTTTTGTCTTTTCACATTAATTCAATGTCACTGATTTCTAACAACAACAATAAAAATGGAGTTGTGGTATGAGCATTAGTAACTCATGACCATGCATAAACAAATCCCAGCCTATGAAATAAAAATAATGAACTCATGACACCTACACCTAGAAACCTGAAAAATTAGACTATTTCTCCTTCTCCTTTTTAATTAACTGCAGACAATATTTTCTATTTAATATTTTATAAATCATACAAATAGCACAAACTATAAAAAAATAACTCTTTTATGATGTCATACTTTTAAAACTTGATGATAGTTATAAATATAACTTTACATATCAATATAAATTTTGTAAATTTATAAATATACTTCTAAAGCTCATGATTCCTTCAATTAAAAAATAACAGGCCTACACCCCTTGCAGGCAGACAAGATTTTCTCTGAAAAAAGCCTGAAAGACTCATAAGCAAAACAACATTGCAAGCACTGCCAGAATATGACAGAAGGCTTTGTGCTGTAGGTAAGAGAAAAGGTTTTATGAAACTTGAAAGAATTTACCTTGACAAGAAGTCCGTGAAAGAGAGACGTATTGGGTACCCATGCCGTATAATTTTGACCATGTCTAGGACACCAATATACTGCAGTTGAGCAGACACATAGAAATTATCAAAAGTATCTGGCAACTTGGAGTTATTAGGCTTTATACAATGAACAGAATGTGGTGTGCAATTCTGCAGCTTCCCAATGATATCTGCAAGTGATTTCTGGGGAAAAAACAAACAAAAAAATTATCAATCATTCCTGTACAGCAAAGACAATTGTTCAACACATATGCTCTTCCTAACTTTTTAACATTATTTTCTCATCACCCCTTTTTAACATCAAAGGGTTGACCAGGTCATGTAAGTGGCTTTCTCAGACATAACATTTTTCTTTCTTCCATTGCAATCTGCAAAGCGAAATCCTGCTTTTAAAATGTCTGGAGATGTTTTTGCAAATTTCTGTCCATAAGATGTTCACTGACCCTGAGCTGTATTGCCACAGTGGTTGGGCCTCCTCGTTCCAGTCTCTGAAGAAATGAGGACGTTCCTTTCTTTTTCAACAGCTGTGGAAGAGAAAAGCACACACGCAACCATTTTATCTCAAGATGGGCAGTACACCTTTATTGCCATCGTTACAATTTACTAACAAAGGCAAAAATTTATACAAACATTGTGCCATAGACAAGGATTGAGTTTCAGAAAGAAATGGGAAAGTGGATGAACATCCTCAGGTATTTGGAGAGCCATGACTGGTAAGTAAGTTTTGATTTCAAAAGCAGCTACCTACATTATATAGATAATATACCTTTTACAAATAACTGGGCATATCAATATGTTTCAGAACTCTATTGCAGAAGCAGGACTTGTGCAGTTAGTATCCCATAGAGTCTGCCTAGAAGTAGCATAATTCTGTAACTCTGTAAGAAGATGCCTTATGCCTTTGGCAGTATTGAAGTGAGTAAAGGTAAGAGTGCAGATCATTAAAAAAATCTTGACAACAAAGCAGTGATATAAATGTTTTTAAAAACCCTTCTCATTTCTTCTTGCACATGTGAACACAGTTAAACTTTTCTTTTTTAACACATTTTCACCCATTAGAGACATAAATTATCAATAACTTCCTATCTCATTAGAACCAATGTTATTCCATGCATCAGAATTGGGAGTGGAGAATGAATTTATTTTTCACTTCTCTACTTCGTATCTTTGAGACTAAAATGGCAATAATCATACTAAAAGTGGTTCTAGAATTTAGGGACTTTTGTTAAACTTTCTACAGAAAGGCTGGCAAAATGATTGCATTCCAGGATTTGGCAAAGCTGAGAGATTTAAACCTCCTCAATGACAGCCTTTTCACCTCTGACTTTTCCACTGCCTTTCTTCAGTCCACTTACCCCATAAAAATCCATTTCTATTGAGTCAGCATGTCCTGGCCTACTACTTTTTCCAGTTTTATCAAGAAAGGGTACATTTTCTCAGCTTGGCCCACTCAAGCCAAGTGCCATCAAAAATATTGTAGTGCAAGCAATTTTCTACTCAGCATGCTAAACTTCGGAGCTCTTTTTCATTTCACTTACTAGGATGCAATAAGATTTTAAAGGCAAATTCACCCTCAACTTCAAAACTAAAAAGTAAAAGAGATCTGCTGGTTCGAGTTTTTGTCATAAAAATAACCACTAGCATGCCAATGACACTTTTCAGTTAAAGTTTACAAAATAACTGAGGAATATAACCAAAATAGAATTTTCTCCACTTTACGGATAATGCTGTCACCCCTCCCTCCCAATATTTAAATCAATAGTTCAAGATTGTTTCCTTAGTTGGAGATCCAGGAACAACACTTTAGATGCTAAAATTCCTGCCTGCTCTCCTGTGTTACATATGACTTCCCACGGAAAAGAAATATTTGTTTCAGAATGAGAGAGAGAAAACAAATAAAAAAAGACAAAGATAAAAAATTAGTTTAATTCAAACTCTCCAAACTTGGACATCTTTAATCTTCAGCTATGGGCTAAGGAAAAACGTTATATCACCAAATCTGTAGCTCTCTATTACTCTCTAATATACAGCTTTACATTGGAATATCTTGTATATAACTTTGTAATCTCTGTTAAGAAGCAAAAATCTCTTCCTAAACAACCTCTAAAGACTTCTGCTGTATAAACTTGGAAACATACCAATTCTTCCAAAGCAAGTGAGGGGAAGACAACAGAGCCAAATATGCACCAGGAACAGATCACAGAAAAACAAGGGAGCGAGAGCTGATGCGAGCAAGAGTTGTGAGAGGGTCACTGAAGATATATTTTATTTGAAAAGGGCACATGATCTTCGTAAGTCAAAGAGGCTTGAGCTGGCATCCCCAAATTCCTATCACTCCTTATGTGCTCCAAACTTCTGGCCAGCTAACAGATCTATCCATGTCTGTCTTAGAATGAATGCATTGTTGCCTTGGATCCTACCATGCTAGTGTTAGTTCAAAGAGGCAGACTATCCTTACTTGTGCCAGCATGCTCAACATCAAGAACAGAGTCATTTATGTAAAAGTAAGCAGATACATGGCCATACTTAGAGACATTTACAATTATATAACCTAGCAATTAGCTTGGATTGCAGTTACAAGATGAAGGTGGAAGGGACCCACAGCAAACTCCTATTTGACTTTAATTTTCTCTCCTTCCCTTTCCTGGATATGATGGAATCTAGATGACTGCCCATACATAGCACCACGTGTACTTTTCATTTTATGTTTCTCACTGCCTACAGTATGATGTATGTTTTGACTCAGATTTCAGATATAAAAGGAAGGTGCTTATCTGCTTGATAATTTTTTCCTTAATGTCCCTCCTTCTCCCCCTCCTCTTTTCTATTTTTTTTCCCCTTCTCTTTGTTACCTTTAACCTCTGGATAAAAATGCAGTGATATGATTTCCAGCATACAATAATTTTAATTCTAAGTGGATAAGAAAAAGCCCCTTACATTGCATTTCCAATCACAGTAATAAAATAACAAACCCAACATTATTTCAGTTCATCACAGTGGGTTTTCAAGGCTATATTGAAAAAGGGAAGAAATTATTTGGGACAGCATTTACAGATGTGGGCTTGATCCACAATAGCACTAAAGCACTTACCTACTTCCAGTTCCTGCATTAAGTACCTGTTCCAAAAACCAAGTGTTGCTTTTTGCCACTGGACCAACTTAGACTCCTAAAGTTCTGCTCCAGTTCTGCAGGACAGCACAGTACCTTGCTCAAATTAGGCCACCTTAGTATCTACAAACACCGCAGAGTTCTGTCTCACCTGCACAGCTCTTCTCAAAGCCTGTGTTTGAGAAGCCAAGCCAGCCTTGTCTCTGCAGACAGAGGAAGGATGAAGTTCTTCCCACCTTCCGACTAATGCCTAAAGGTTTACAGCATTCTCACCGAATCTGAAATTTCTGACTTCAGATATCATGCTTCCCAAAGGAATTGAATATGTCTTCTGTCTCTCAGAAGAGTAATTACAGATTAAAAGCTATTCTGGACATGTCAAAACCAGCATAATTTCAGAGATCCCAACTGTGCAGTGTTTTGCCCTGGTTTGATTAGGCTTCTAACTTAGATGTGCTTTTCATACTTCCTCACATGTATGGGACTAGGATCTTTTTCACATCCTTAGGAAGCTTCCTCTAGGAAGCTGTTACTCCAGTGGAAAGGCACCTAAAGGCGCCTTGTAATGCCTCAGCTGTTTGCTAAATATAGCCTTAAACCAACACCATTCACTTCAACTTAAGTTTTTCCACTGAGATTACTGACAAGAGCAGTAGTCAGGAATTATGCTGCTATCAGCAGGGGGACTATAAGGAAAGTCCCATTGCTATTCTATGGGTGTACAAAGCCTTCCACAATGACACATGAGAGCAGGCTCCTTAATCCCGTGACAGAATCAATTTTATGCAGCTGTAAACCAAAAATAGAGTTGTAAGATTCAAGAAGCCTGGTGAGGCAGCTGATGTATTGTGAGAAGTTCATTCTTCTTTTCTAGAAGGATGAATTCCAAAGCTCTGTCATGAATTAACTCAGTAAATCACATTATTTATCTTCAAGAGAGATGTTCCATATGACATGAGCAATTACTTTTCCAATAATCTTCAAAGTTTCCCTCCTGCCCCCCTCTTGTTTTGTTTGTGTTTGTGGTTTGTTGGTGTTTGGGTTATTTTTTTTTTACTTTTTTGTCTGACTTAGCTAGCAGGAAAAGAGACAAGTTCTCAGAAATGAGGAGAGTTTGATTTGATTGCAAATTGACTGGGAAGATTTACATGTAAGAGACCATTTGAAATAACAATGTTGGCCAAAATTTACATTTTGATCTTCATACAAAAACACACAAAACTGTATTTAGCAGACCAGAAATCATCTCATGTTGATATAATAAGGACATTAAGATTTTATTTTTGCACTTCCTATGTCTTAATTTACTCTACTATTCATCATAAAGCCAGTCAAGGAGACAAAACAAAGAAGTGTTCCAATACAGCCAAAAATCCGTAAGATTGCATTCATTGCTAATAAGCCCTGGAACCAGGAAATCATGGAATGATTCAGGTTTGAAGGACCTCATCATCTTGTCTGACCTTCTGCTCAAAGAGTCCAAGAAAGAGATTCTTGAATCAGAATTATTAGTGTTCGTAAATTAGAACCTTTTCTCACTTTTGCTGCTTTGGTGTTGATACTAACTTATTTTAATAGCTTAATGACTACAGAGAATGAAGCAGAGAACAATATGATTTAAGAAATGACAAAATAACAGAAAAATCTTCAAGGAGCAAAGAATCCTAAATTCCTACCTTGCTGAGTTCAATATACTTCTTTGCTTCTCCACTTGCACAGGTTACGGATGTTTTTTTACTGAGCAAAGCTGCTTTACATCCTTTGATTTTAAGGGAATGATATGGAGGAACAAGTGATCCAGTTTGTGTCAGTTTGGACTGGAACAATTGATTGATGACCACGTTTTCACTAGCTGGAAATAAAAAGAAAGAAAGAAATGCATGAAGAAAAAATACAACCTAGAAAATGATATACATTGCATTTGTCAGTAAAAAGACACACAGTAGGAAAGAATTAAATAAGTAAACCTAAAACAAATGGACAAAACAAAAAATGTGCATTATCAAAGTTATCAAAGAACATTAAATATCTGAAAATAGCAACACTATTCAGGTGTTGTGCTGAACAAACAGAGGGCATAAACCTTTCAGACCAATCTGTCTAAACTTAATTATTTATGGGATCATCACCTCTGAATTTTGTTCCATTACATACTCCCAATTTATGCATCTGTTAAAGCAATGTAAGAGGTGAGTTCTGCACAATTTCCTAACACATAGTATTTAGAAACAATCAAGTCACTTGACAGAAATAAATGATGGACGCTCATTGTACTAAAGAATTATATATACACAAAATATGAGAAGGGATTAAAATAAAAAGCAAGGCAAAGGACAGAACTGTAGAAAACTGGGTTTCTCTACATCAAGACCACACTTAATAACATTTACAGAAAAAAGACAATGGCATACATATATATTATTATTTGTACAAAATAAATACAATTCCATGAGGTGCTTTTAAAAAAAAATCTGAATTTTAAGACAGATAGTATACTTTATCCTAATTTCAGCCTAATTATCCTTTATGAATTTATGGCCACAGGGCTTTTAACATGAACATGATAATTACATGCTGCTTGTACTTCCACAGCAACAATAAGCATTAAGAACCCGTTGTACGCTACATCCTTAAGCATCCTGAATTCTTTTTACATTTTTTTTAAGAACTAGCAAATTGGCATTATGATCACACCCATCATATGAACAAGTAAAAAAAAAAAACAAACCACCCAGAAAGATGAATGGAAGAAGCATCATAAATAATAGTTCAGCATAGCAGGCAAAAATCCCCAGTTTGCTCTTTAATAACTGCTTAAAGGTTTCTTACTATATGCTTTAATGTAATAGATTTGTTTCCCTTTTTCTGTGGGGATTACTATTCCTTACGTAACAAGAACATTAAAATTATGAGGAAGGTATTGAAGCAGATAATTGAAGTTATTTCAGCACAATCAGTGGGCATCAATACTCAAATGTTTAAAATGTAATAAGTGGGATTAGGAAAGGCATGGAAATTACGTCTTTCAAATTAAAACAGATACATCCTATGTCAGTATTCTCTTCTGATAATTTTCAGGCAGGTATGTTCCACATTCTTATACATATATACATATTACTTTAATGTTATTATAGTTAAAATTTTGATTGAGGAAACGGAATTCAATGAAAATCAAAGGAAGCGCGCACTTATTCACCTACACACCGTATGAAACTGACTCTGAGGGAAATATGTCACTACAATCAACAGGACTTAAGCCCAAGTCACTTAAAAAAGAAGAAACTTAGCCCTTAAGTGACTTACATGCTTATAAATATTCTGCTCGCAGAATTTTTTCATTACTTGTATATGACTCCTCAGCTGAATACATACTCACTCTCATCATATTAAACTTTTTATATCCAATCCAATCCTCCATTCTTGCCTTTTAACAGTTGCATAGCTGATTACACAGAATAGCAATGAAAGTGCAGAAAGAGACTATGTGAGAGAATGGGAGAATGCTCTCTCTTGTTGAACATACTGGAAGTTGTCATACCTTCTTAGGATTATATTCAAGATAATTTCTTTCATTTCTTTCTTCATTCTGAATGTACACTTTTTGTTTCTAAAATGCATCAATTATTTTACTAGGGATTTTACAAGGGAGTTTGGCTAATGTTACAGTAAAATTGTTAAAACTCAATACATTTTAACAGCAGGCCTCTATTTCTAGGGAAAGAAATATATAATACATTAAGTGAAAGACACTACAGTGGTTGGAGAGAAGACAAATGGCACCTCAGAGTACACTGGCATTTCCCTGAGGAAAATATTTTGATTTTCTTCAGAGAAAGGGGAAATGATACAGGTTGTCATTAATCCAATTATGACTCATTAATTATGATTAATTAATTAATTAATTGATTGAGTTATTATTATTTGGCATAATAATACAATATGCACCCCAAAAGGCATTTAATTTTGCATTTCAATGGACATTTATATCTGTTCACTGAAAAACATAAGAACGCCTACAAGTTGCTGCATTTAGAAGGGTACTCGAGCAGTAGAACACTTCCCACTCCAGCCTCTATGATTTTGGGAGCCTAATTTTCTTTCCCTATTTTCTGAGTTTTATTTTTGCTTTTGCTCATACTTACTGTCTTCTGTAAGTCATTCTCACCTATCACACTACAGCTTCTTGTTCTTTACATCACATCACATGATATAAAGATGCTTTATGTTCATGAATCTAAAAGCTTTTAAATTAGAGCATATTTCAAACAATACTGTACATACATATTTCATAAAGATGAGGGTGATTTTTTTTACTAGAAATAAAATATATTTAAATGTCTCTTAAAATTAAAATGAAAATTAAAATCAAGTCATAATATCTTGATTTCTAACAACAGTAACCACAAAAGCATTTACTTACTTTTCATTACAAATATGAGATTTTGTGAAAGAGAATCTTTATTTTTTTCTATCGCACCAGCAATTTCGTATGTAACCTATAATAAAATATTGTGACAACATTAGTAATGACCAATCCATCTTTTAAAAATCTTACAGCAGTAGAAATGAAGCTATGCTTTTTTCCACTCAACAGTTAAAGGGTGGCACCAGGCAGTACCTTTTGGCATTTTCTAAGTGCCAGCAATACTGACCAGAACTGGTTGTTGAACACTATGTGCCTCTGCAACTATACAGACATTTCATCGGAGTGATTTTAAAACATTTCCACAACGGAAGACTTTGAATCAAATATGTACGGTAAAGCAGGAGACAGTGCCATAAACATCGCTTTCCCTTAGGCTGACCAAGTCTCTCCCAGATCATAGATCTCCTTGTCAGTGGGAAACTGTGCCCACTAACCATGACAGAGCAATCTGAGTCCCAGCTCACATGCAGGACAAGTTCCAAACACTGATATGTCCTTCGGAGGCAAGTTCAATCTGTTGCTTATGCGACAAATCCCATTTATGTTTCTAACAATGACGCTCAGAAGGATTTTGGGTCACCTCAGTTGCCTGATGTCATGATTTCAGAACAGACAGTTGAATTGTCCCTGCATCTGTCATCTGACTGCAGATAAATTCAAATACATGTGGTAGGCACTCTAAAAACTGAGCAAAATCCGAGTTTTAGCCAGAGGTCCTGAGGATACATCCAAAATGAAGAAATACAACCAAATGTCTCTTTTAATACTGAGCCCATCCCCGAAGACACTGTATAGAAAAAAAGCACTAAGACAAGAAAGCAGTCACCGAGCAGATGTGGTTTTTTTGGATTTTTTTAACTTTTTATGAGGATGGAAGACAAACAGCTAGTTAATTTACAGACTTTAGATATAAGTAGCTCTGGCTTGCACACCAGTAGAACCCAACGGGAATTTTTAAGTTAAAAAGCAAGAAAATTATAGATTTCAGTACTTGCATGATTAGGCAGGTACTTAATAGGAACTTAGAATACATTTTGGTTTTATTTACCTTGGGACCATGTTTCTATCTAAAGCCTTCTTTAGTTTTTTTTTGTATTGGATCTATATCCTAAACCTCTTAGGTATTCAGGGAAATTTTATCCTTGTACATTTAATAAAGCTGTAAATATATAATTAAGATTAGTAACACTAATCAGTACATTAATTTTCCATTGGGTCATTTGACAATTATGCAATGCTATCTTGCTCACAAAAGAAATTATATTACTTGGAAGTGTATAATCTGCTAGAATGAGTAATTGTCAAATGATGTAATTACTATGGCATCTGACATGAAAAAGGTATAACAAGGGAATTATGATTCTTTTCCATGACAGATGCAATGTTATGCATTTTCTAATTGCATTTCCTGAGAACATACAACACAGTTAGCACACTATTAGAATACTTTAAGTATACTATTAAATGCTTTTAGTGTACTCAACCTAAATGTTGTACCATATTGGCCCATAAAAGGTAATTAACAGAACTTATATGACAAATCCATAATGCCAGTTCCTAATTGAGTGTCTTGGGCTTTGACTAAATAATAAGAAGAGAAGTAGTATTGGTGGGAAGAGTAGGTAAGTATAGCAGTGGGAGATACTATATTATGATTAAGTGCCTAGATTGAAACAGGGAGAATGATGCTGGTATAATACATCACAAACTTCTAGAACTATGTTTATAAGACATATTTCACATCACATAAAATGGATAAAAGTTAGGAGGATTCCCTTCTATGAGGAAATTGCTAACGCTCTTAACAATTTTCCCACAGACTTGGTAAATTAATTCACTGCCTAAAGACATGAAAATTGACACAAGGAAACGACACTCTAGGGTTCCATAGTCATTGCTAGCCCCACAAAATAGAAAAAGAAATATGTCCTCTTCTACCTGACAATTTTGTTAATTTAATCTTGCCCTCATCAGAGATGCCAAACTACATACCACCTAAAGCACGTTTATTTCCCTCAGTTTTCTCCCATTACATTTCTCAGATAAACCTGGCCCAAACTCTGCACTGGCTGGCACTCAAGCACAGTGGCTAGGTATTCTGGGGAGACAAAAAACAAGCAAATGTTGTATGCTTTAGACAGGAAATGTGCACTCAGTTAGACCATGGGTCCAGTATTATAAAACATACTCCTTATTGTCACTTCTTATTTATTGCACTTATTTATTGCAGTTGTTTGCTTTAGGTTGCTTTACATGATGAACTTTTTGGGGTAGACTGTATGCAAACCTACGTGTCTGTGTTAGCCAAAGGAAACAAGACCTTTTTGTACTATCTGAATAGCTGAACTAACTTTATTTAAAAAAGAAAAAAAGGTGTGCTGTTCCACGCTACATTTTACTTCATTACAAGAGATTAAAACAAGAAAGGGGTTGGATTTTCTTTCCTTCTAAATTTAAGTTCATAAAGGAAGAGAGCTTAACATAAGTCATAATGGGTATGGCCAAATATTCATCTAGTCCTGAATATTTAGGGAAAACTATTGAGGAGTATTTGCACTCTGCCAGCCACCTGCTCCCTTCTCAGCTTTCAGGGCTCTACCCACGGAGGTGCTCTTGTCCTGCAGGCTGTATCTCACCTTTTTGTTTAGGATCTCTTGACCTGCATTTCCTGCTCAAATCTCTCCAGAACTCATTAGCACTTCCACCATCTTTTAAGACTCTGTGTCAAGGAGTTTCACTAATTACTAAGTATGAGAAAAACCCCTTAATTTTATTTGTTTTGACCCTGTTTTCTGGTCATTTAAGTTAGCATAGCTGATTTTAATACCATGAGAACTACCAGATATAAGCAAGAGGTAAAACACCCAGAAAACAGGAGACTCACCAGATATGCACAGAGCTGACTTTGGGAACTGCATATTCCTCTTATCTTTTCACATATTCTTGCCTCTTTGCTTCATTAATTATCTTCATGCCAGAAAATTAGAAGACCACATATTTTCTTCAGAACTAAAGTACTCTCTCTCATAACATCTGACTTGCTTAAGGGATTTTCTCCAAGCTCATTGGATATCCCAAAATACTTTATCAACAGGACCACATTTACACATAGTTTTCATCAATTCCTTAAAATACTCTCTTTCTATTGGTAAACAATTTTCATATCTTGTGATAGGACAAAAAAGCTCATGGTTAATGGCAGATTTGGCAGGAGCCCTAAAACAAGCTAGGAAGATGCCACCTGGAATATTAAGAACAATTCAGCTGCATTCACAGTCAAAAAGGAAAATTTTACTATTTTAATAGCAAAATGTGACTCAGAAACTTACAGTTTTGCCTGTGTTGTAAATTTTAGTTAACAAGAAAATAATTAGTTCATGTAGTAAAGGAGAAATTTTTGAGAACATGTCCAAGGACAATTTAGTGCACTGAGAGACCCTTACAGCTGCTAATTTTCTGCCAATATTTGAATGTGAGTGATACGTTTCCCTGTGCCACTTTTTAAGCATCACTGGGTTTATCAACCTCCCAAAACAAGCCTTGTTAAGCAGTGAGTGAGCTAAATAATTTTATAGTCTGTCAAATCTTATTCTAACACTGTGATAGAACAGAATTTTGAAAGAAGGAAGTATTTAGAAACAAAATAGAAGGGTGCGGGGAAGTGTTTTATCATTTTCTCCTCTAAGTGAGAATCCCAAATCAAGACTACTTAAAGAAAGAAAGAGAGAGAGAAAGGGAGAAAAAGCACGACTGTCACGCCTGCGTGAGAACCAGAATCTATGTCAAGTAGCCTTTATAGGCCTTGGTACATCTTAGACTAGATTGATTTGATTGTTGTGTCTGGGGATTCAGCCTGGGGAAAAAATAGCAAAAATGAATGCACCCTTATTGATTAACCCATCTCCTTTTGTCTTTTGATTTAGAGGTTCAGTTTCAGAGTCTGCCTGGGATATACAAAGCATTTCAGAGAAGACTGCCTTGGTGAAGGTGAGCTGACAGCTGAGAGGTATTTTTGATGTGCATGTAGCTGAGAAATGAAAGACATTGATCTGCATTTAAAGGAACATCACGTGCACTGGTTTATAGAGCAAAGAAGTTGGTCTTTATGTCTGGTCGGTTTATTACAGCACGATAAGTCAAAACAGTGGCAAGGCAAACAGCCACAAGGGGCTTATCTAATTTGTAAATTCAAGTTTAGCTTAAACAGCAGAAAGCTTAAATTATGATAATGTATTATTCAGATCATATGAACAATGGGGCAAGTAGCTCATTATCTCAAATACCGGTATGCTAAATACCACTATTAGGTAAAGCAGAGTCTCTTGGCACTGTGCTAAGACAATATATTTCTAATTTACTTATTGATATGTTAATTATTCCCTAAAATTAAAAAAAAAAAAATAAAGAACTTTGAGTCCTTGAGAGAGTTTGATGACTGAAATGTTATTCTTCAAAAATCATGGCTATTGATACACCCAACAGTTCAAAGACATAATTCATGTGAAGCCCTTCCCTAAGTGAGAGCCTGCAATGTAAATATTAATGTTATCAATAAAAGAACCTAGACATTCAGTATCACAGATTCTCAGGATAGTTGCAGCTGATGGTCAGGTGCATCTATAAAATGCTTTGCTACCTCAAGGCAAGCTTGCAAGGTGTAGCATGTGCCTTTTCCCCGACAGTCTCTGTGAGAAGCTTCTCAGGATACCTACATTCATATCAGGCATCAGAAACAAAGCAATGCCCCAGATGAGCAGAATTTTTCTGGAAGAAATCAGACTGCCAGTGCTCAGAGAAATGTGTTAGACAACATTCAGATAAAGCCTTTCACTAGGATTATTTTTTTTTAATCATAAAACCCCTAAATCATTCTCTTCTACCTTCTGCCTGAACAAAACAGATAAGCTTTTTGTCTTACAGCAGTCAGATACCAAGACATTAAACAGCTCTTAGAAAAGACTCATAATGTGTCAAGGCATTGTAGGATTCTGTTCAGCTGTAAAATTAAAACTGGGAGATAAAGTAAAATACTTGATATGATAAAGTACTGATGCTCACAGTGGCCTTTGCTAAGCATGTGTTCATGTGTGTTCACAAGCAATGTATCATATTGCCCATGCAGAAACAGACAGATTTAATCTTGTTCAGGCATAATAGCAAAATTCAAGAGAAATGAGGCAAAATTCATTTTCTCTCTTCCACTGGATCATTCTGTCACATTTTTGTAAAGCAATCATCACTCTCAGATTCTACTAAAATATCTAACCCCGTGCTGATTTCTTCCACTTGCAGAAGTTAACTTTTGCATATCACTTCCTCTTTCTTCCCTCCAAAACAGACAAGAAAAAAATTCCAAGGTCTCTCAGAATCGTATCATACACGCAGACTTTCTTGAAGCATTGATTCAGCCAGAAAATCAAGTGGTGATTCCAAATTATTTGGATTTTTTTTTCCCCCTTACTTGTTACTTTGAGCCTCCTGTGCGTTCTTTGTCTCACTTCAACCTCGTGCTTTCTTTCTTTTACTTCTGACCCATTCTCTCTTCTCTTTTTCTCTCAGTACTGCTTTTTCTGGGATAGTCTAAGGCTCATTATGTTTGGATCAATAATATGGCATATTTAGTCTCAGGAAAAGTTGCTGAGCATGAAGCTTAAGGGAATGGGCAATACTTCCCAAATCATGTAACAATCAATCAAAAAGACTTGATAGTGGAAGAAAAGATAATTTTTCTCTGAGTATCCTGACACAAAATTTCAGAATGCAGTAATATATTAGAGGTCTTTAAAACTTCATGGACACATCTGTATCAGCTGTATTTGTCTCATAATATAAAGCTAGATTTATCACTTCTGTTCACAAAAAGTTGTCTGTCAGTCTCAATTAAATGTACAAAAGAAGGTCTTTTCAGTGAGGAAGTATTTTTAATAACTGCATTTTCCAGTTTAAGCGTGCTTCTGAGTTGCTAAAATTGCTACTGCAAGTGTCTGAGTAAAGAAATGAACCCAGATCATTCTGGAATTTGACCTACATCCATACACTACTGATGAAAAGAAGCCCAAATTACAAGGGTCATAAGAGGTTCATACCTGGGCCAACATAGAATATTAGCTCTTTATTTTTCTAGTTGACTCAGAGTAGCAGCTCTTTAATACTAACTGTGAACTACATTTCAATTACAACTTTTGTCACCCAGAGAAATCAGGATGTCTGCCTGCACGTTCTAACACAGAGCCTGCTGCATTCAGTGTGACTTCCTCCTCAACTGCCAGCCCAGACACATCACCCCAACATAAATGATTAATGCTAAAAGTGAAGACTTTCATGTCTTATTACCTGTCACAATTTATTGGTAATTCGTCCTCTACCCTCTGGGTCTGATTCATCTTTCAGTTATACTCATGTAAATACAGAGAAGCTTTACCAAGTTAAAGGAGTAAAAATCAGTGAAAACTGTGGTGAGTGAGTTGTTTTAAATTTGGAGATCTCTGAAGGCAACAGTGCCGGGTAAGATGGCTTTACACTTCACTTACTTTAGACCCATTTAATTAATATCAGACTATAAAAATGGGTCTCAAAACCTGCCAAACTATATTGATACTTTATATATGAAATTCTTATTTTTGAGTACCAATAAATCCTGATATATTTACAAGCCTCATCCTTTAACATCCTTTAACAATTTTCATAAAGCATATATCACCAATGACTTCTATAAAAAGCTACTAAATGTAGTAATAGCGCTATCTAAAGAACAGCATCAGCAGTTTTAAAATCTGAGTTTTTCATATTCAGGCTCTCAACATATGAAGACATACCAGTCTCAGAATAAACTCAGTTTGTGTCATTTGGTACAGTCATACTATCACCAAAGTTTATATAAATACATAACATGAAGCACTGGAAATTTCAATCTATGATAGCTAGATAACAGTCCCACAAGATACCAAAAATGCAGGTGTCTTTAAGGATTTAGCTCAATTACTATTAAAGCAAGAAGAGTCCACTTGCAGGAGGACTTTTCTGTTTTAGCAGAGCTAAGCATTTTACTGTTGTAAGGATGCAAAGACCAACCTGACTGGAATAATTCCCTGGCCAGTGTAAATCAAACGATCTCCACTGACTTCAAAAGAATGTGTGGATTTACATTATTTGGAAAGCTGTCTATTTGTTTGTGCTTTCAGATTAAAGGTCATTACTATTATTAGGAAAAGGTCAAACCATGTGTCTATGCTATAAAACAAAAATCTAAACAACCATGCAAGGCTCAAACACATTAATGAAAAGTGTCCTCTTTACCACTCACAGTTTAACTTTCAGAACTAGGCACCTGAAATACTGCTCTTAACAAATCTTCTGAATGCTTCTTCAGAGAATAAGGCAAACATTTCTTTAATTTTGAAGAAATGTGATTATTATTCTGGTTGTGATTTTAATGCAGATGCCTTGCTACTGCTTCTATGTCAAGTTTTGGGGTGTGGAACCTTTTTGAGCTATTATGATAAATTTGTATTAACAGAACTGCATTAAAAAATACTTATACAACAAGTACGAAAAAAGTTTATAAATTAAATATGTGAAGTTCATGGTCAGTTCTTTATTCTATCACTTGAACTCCTGGTAAGTTTCATAAAATCTTTGCTGTACTGTTACCTAATCACTGTGTGCCCACATTCCTACTGATAAGTCCCATTAGTGGAGGTAGTCAAACCACTTAACTTTGGCAAAAAATCGATTCTAAGTAGAAGGCCTTGTGGTGAAAGAAGAACCTACAGGGAGTTATTCAGAATACTTGGGTTAGGAACTTAAGCACTACTCAAATAGTCCTTTCCATAATGATCATATTTCTGTCATTGGGTAGGAACAAATTCGCTTGCGTCAAAACACAACTCAGGACTTAACATCAGCTTCGTTTCCAAATGGGGAGCCACAAAATAGATCTATCCCCATTTATACCACTATCAGATTATCTAAAAAAAAATTCCTATCCCTTTTAACACATATCTAATTTGCTTGCTTTGACTTGTGCGTGGTTGTGGGGACAATGTGAAAAGGAAATATTGGAAAGGAAAGGGTAAGAAGCCTATTTAAAAGAATTGATTACACGTTTCCTGTGAACACTGCAGGCAGGAGAATCAGAAAAATATTAATCTAATTTTGCAGTCATACTGAAAGACATTTAGCATGTTCTGGGCTTTTGTAGGAAAAAAAATTATGATTATTAAAAAAAAGTGGGGGTTTTATTTCTTTTTTTTTTTTTTTTTTTTTTTTTTACCAGATTTATGCTGGTAACCCAAGTATCTACATATAAAGCAGAGGAGCCCCAGGGAACCTGTACTGTTCTGGAACCACATCTGTATACAAAGGGAAGCCAACTAATCTGGCATTAAACATTTATGCCGAGGGATCTGAATCACCCCCTCCTACATGGAATGCTTACAATGAAGACAAAATTTAGGAGTCAGAACTAGGTGGCCTGTATCCTGCATGCTGTGATATAAGCTACACATTTTACAGACTAGATATGGCATTAAGATTCTAAGTTTTCCTCTGAAAATTTATCACTTGACAGTGAAATCCTATTTATAGCCAGGAGTTGGAGAAGCCACGTAAAATTTTGGTTTATTTACTTTTTTCATTAACTGCATGTAAATTATATTCAAACAACTTACCCTCCCAGCATAATGCATAACAGTGAAAGTGGAGCCCAGATCCTTCGGGGCAAGGTTACCATTTCCATCTTTTGTGGAGGAATAGACTGCATTTGTGTCTGATGTATCCAGGTAAGACTGAATGCGTTTAGAAAGACTCTGTTCCACTGACCAAACAGATTGGCTTTCTTCATCCAGCATTGACAAAAAGCCTGATGGTTTCTGAAATGAAAAATGGATTTTTATTATTTTATACAGGAGCAATAGAATTTCAGTTCTTCCTTGTAGAGTAACACAGCTTGTAATTTAGTAAACAGAAACATATCACCTCAAAAACAAAGGAAAAATACAAAAGATTAAAATATTTTGGTAAGCGTTCAAGGTTGGTTCTTCTCTAGGAAATGTAGGGAACAGTATTTCAGCTGCCAAAAATGGTCACTATTGACAATCTTTTAGAAACCGATTGTGTTACTTGTTTCTTAGAAGTTGTACTCCAGAAACTAGCTTCAGGCACTAAAGAAGCTATCAGGCTCACAACAGAGCCTCGTCAGTCCTACGGCAGCGCAGTCGCCATGCCACAATACACGGATGCTGCACATGAATTGGTGCAGGCAGGGAGTTTCTGTGGCATCTTCCTCAGCCCTGGACTGTTGGTAAACTCTGTGAGCCACTGAGCTGTGGCCTCTTTGACCTGTAACCTTGTCTGAAGATTCATAAATTGGAAAACGCAAGCAAAAGTTCGTATTAGCCTGACATGCACAGACTGTGAATAAACACACACGGTGTAAAATGGATTTGGAAGCTACCTGAAAGAAAAAATCCAAGGCTGCAGTATGGTTACCAGGAGAATACATCGTTTCCATGGCAACTCCCTCTTGTACACATTCTGCTTGCTCTTGTAGGAAAAGCACTTCATTGATGTACTGGTGTATCTTCTCATTGGTCATGTTGACACACAGCTATTGTAAAATGAAGAAAAAAATGAATGTTAGGTGTTTACCAGATAATTCACCAGTGTAGGTTTTACTGCATGTCTAATATCGAATTTGATGAAATGTCAATCCACAATACGTTATCTCTTGGTGGACCACAGATTTAGGAACACCCTAGGGAAATTTATAAGAGCTATTACTATTAAATTGGGAGCACAGAGTTTTCTGCCTGCACAGTTCATTGTGCATTCCACATTAGAGTTATTAAATATCAGCATTATCAAATACAGTGCAAATTTACACTAATTCCATTGAATGAAGTAGGGTAATTCTACATATAAATTGGTACATTTAATATTCTTCTTTTTTTTATATTCAGGAAGGTTATACAAACACGATGTGTTTTTAGAAAAAAACCCAAAACCCTACAAATTTTTTTAAGATCCTGAGTCTATAGTTCAGTGCTAAAAAAGACAAAACTGTTTCCACATGTAATGTCACTGAAGTCTAAAGCAGTCTCTGAAGAACTTCCTGTGTTTTACCAAAATAAATAAAACATCTACAGACATTTTACTCGATGTTGCTCTCCATTTTATAGATATTCTAAGGGAAGGTTGGCAAGAAAATGGCGTTACATAGAAAAGTTCAAAATTTGGAGAGATAATAGCGTAGAAGCTTCTCAAATATTTTCTTTGATTGCCTTATAGGATGTAAAACAACAGATTCACAGAAATCTGATTTTCAATTAAAAACAGGTGGGAATTGTATCAGCTTATTTGTGTGCTTTTGTATTTTATTCAAAGCTCACCTGCAACACTAAATAAATATTTAAAAGCTTGTGGAATAAATGTTTTAACTGTTTTTCTGAAATTAAAGTGGGAATTTTAGTTGAAAATTTGAAAACCTCCTCCAATCCAGAGTCATTAACTCTGACTAAGAAATTAAGAAAACAGAAACTCCTAAAAGGGTGGAAGAACATTTCATATGAGGAACGATACAAGAAATGCCTGCATGCATTTTTTTTCAGTCTAAACTAGTCTCATACTGGCCAGCCATTAACTATATCTTCCATGAATAAAGTGTGTAAAAGCAATTGCACCAGGAAGTCATATTAAAAGGTCTGAAATACTTAGATCAATCCTAAAATTACATGGCTTAACACTCAGATGAGGGAAGAGAACCCAAGTAATGTGTACGAGTTGCCTGAATTTCCCATTAACACCTCCTGTTAGTATAGCCAAGTTGTACTTGCTATACAACGCAATAGACTAGTGTGAAAAACAGTAAGAAGAAATGACTCAAAGCTCATTTTACAGCCAAACGTCTACTATTAACTGTCTTTACTGATGCGTGATAGTGCAGACAAAAGACAGCCTCAAATAAAACCAGTATTTCTTTTAAAGTGGGATTTATAAACATTCAGATTGCTATCTCATTTTATTAAAAATAGAAATATACAACTGACTTCCAGTACCTTATTTTATGGAAAAGACAGCTTTTTTAACTCCGTGGCAGGCAAAATGTGCTTTACTGATCACTTCTGGAATTCTAATTACAAAGTCTTTCCAGAAGCTTGTTAACATTATTTCATAAGGCAGACAAGCTTACACTTTGCAAGATATGGTAAAGCCTTAAAATGATGCATCCTGTATATATCTTTATGTGCAGGTGACTTATTCAGAGAACGAGGTCATTCAACATTACAAAGGTGTATTTTACAACAAGAAAAGCTGTCAAAATCTCTATAAACTCAAGTATACTTTTTATCATGAGCCAGTCTCTTAAAACCTTCATACATAGCATGATTGGATGGTAAAGAAAAAAACAAATTTTAAAATTCTGCCGACCAGTGTATTATGGCATGCACTGGGGTACTTCTGAGCAACATAAGCAACCCTGTCACCCAGACTGGCAGACACACCACAGTGCCACCCAGGTACTGCAGAGCAGAGCAGAAAGCCAGCTCAAGCACTTGTACAAACTGCAAACTGCTCCAAAGCTGCTCTCTCGAGCAGTGGCTGAGAGAACAGCTCTGCAGAACAAGAACCAGGAGACCAGCCAGGGACTGCTGGAAAGCAAGGCATTCTGATCGGATCTGTCTCAATTTCAGCGTTTTATACAACATGCTGCAAAAAGGTAATAAAATGAATGTTTCAAATTAAAAGCTTGACACAAGTTGACATAATAGTTAAAGCAGCCGAAATGTAGAAATGGGATGAATATGAACTAAACTAGCTTTGAGAACCCAAATTCTTTTGCTTCATGTCTTCTAAGTATTATATAAAACAATGATGTACTTTCTGTCCAAAGATTTGAAAAGTTCATAGAACTACATTTTTTTAAACATGTATTTAACTGTACACATGTAAATTCAATGGAAATATAACAGTAATTAAAAAGAAAAGAAAAGCCTCAAATAAATTTTTACCTTAAACAGATATTTGGGGAATACCTTTAAGAACTATATTTGCTTTAAATACCAGCATTACTCAACATTACCTATGGTACTTTTTGTTATTAAACATTGTTAAACTGTTCTTGGTATGCATCTCATGGGCTCTATATTATGTCTTCTAAGTATTTCTCTTTCTACCAGTCTTTTTTACCTTAACTCACTATCATGTCTCAGTGAAAATAAATACACCATATATGCATCCAAGTCTTCTCTAAGAAGTCCTTTTAGAATACTATTAGTAGAAAAAAAATATTCTTCAAGTATTTAAAAAAAAAAAAAAAACAAACCAAAACCAACCACAACTTGCAGCACCATCCAAATTGAAGATTTTGGAATATAACACAGTGGCATTTGGTAAAATCAGTAAGTATTCATCACATTAGACAGAATTAGACTGATCTCTCTTCTTTTAACACATTTGAGATAACTACACTCCAAATTAAAATTTAGGTAGAATACTAAAACTACTGTGCTCTGAAGACAGAAAAGCACCCATGACTAATGAAATTTTCCTGCTCTTCACTCTGCTCACTTTTTTAGACCTATTTGAAAAAGGCATTACCAAAATAGGAAATTTGTGGAAAGAAAACTTGGTGACTCTCAATCAGTGAGGGAAAATGGATGCAAAGACCCTTTAGAAAGTTCATTTACATCCTTTGGTCATGCAGAAGGATTAACTCTCCCAAGGAATGTGTATTCAGAGCATGGAGTAAAGCTTGCAGCTGTCATTTCAACACATCTATCAGGCCCTAATTTATGGGCCAAGGTGATGAAGCTACAGTGCCAAATTTAATCTGCAAGGAAGTGCCCTAGCATTTCTCAAAAATGTAATTTCTAAGATAATAAAACACAGAAACATCATTTTTCTGAGGTTGGACTCAGAAAATATTTTTAAACCTAAGCTCGACACTCACTTATTTTTCAGAAGTATCTTGAATGCTGTTCCCCTTAGCACCTGCTACCCAAACATTTCCAAATCCTTTTCTTTATGCATAGTACCCATCAGAATATTTCTAAGGTATTTATAGCAAAACCAGAACCATTATATTTCTTCCTTTGCCTTTTAGGGCTAATAGGATCTAACACAAATTTCTTGTTCTCCATGCAGCTCCAACACAAATTCAGACATAGTCCTTCTACCTCTGTCAGAAGATCTTTAACGCACTGGGACTCCATGTCATCTCTGGGATCAGGTGCCATTAGCTGATCTGTGTTCTTCAAATAACGTAAAACAGAACCTGGTGCTATGTTAAAATTTTACTACAGGTAGCTGCCACCTGAGATGCCTTCCACAAAGGAGGGTCTGAAATGCCCCTCAAAAAAGGGACAATTCCAAGACAGAGTGGAAAGGGACAATTTCAACACAAAGTGGAAGAGTCCTGCCTCTTTTTGTAAACATGAAAGTATTAAACAAACAAGCATACAAACAAACATGGTAACAACAATCTTTCCTTGAAAGAGTTTCGAATTGTTCTGAAACTGAAATAGTTCTAAATTATTTTTTTACTCGTAATGCTGGCCAGAAACTAAGTACTATGGGAAAAAAAAGGGTGCTACTGTGAGAAAGTAAGATAATAATTGTATGTTGTTCTGCAGCATTTCACCAATCAATCACGAACTGAACTGAGCTGGGAATCTCAATTTGAGCTAAATTATTTTATTTTTGCCTACAAAGTGTCTACTGTAAAAGAATAAAGGAAAAAAATAATTATTTTAATGTCAGGTACATGATAAGCCAGCTTTAAAGTCAAGTATCACTGTCTTCCAGCAGCTGACTGGAACACTGGACAGACAATAGTGTCCTGCATAAATGGAAAAAAATGTGTGCACTGGGAAGAAGACCACAGAGATGAAGAGGGAAGAGGGAGGAGTACACCATGACAAAGGCCATGAAGAGTGGAGATTCTCAGGAACTGGATTGAGGAAGAAAGTAAAATACAGGATTACCAGGCCCCTGAGGGAAAGACTACTGCCCTGCTCAGTTTTTCCTAGGCCCCCATCCACTCCTTGCCCATGGGCCCAGTGATGCCATGGCAGTGCCAGGTTCCAGCTCTTTCTCCAACTGCTTGTGACACGGTCCCAGCCCCGTCTGGCTGCTTGCCATCTTGGGGCTGCTGATGGGCATTGTTCCCAGCCCTGATTCTGTCCACCATGCTCCACAGATGCTGCCCATCATGGAGGGCATAGCCATCCTCTGGGTCCTCTGTTGTCTGTCTCCCTGGTGCCATGGATCAGCTGGTTCTCACTGCACCCCACAACAAGGATGTTAAAACCTTCCTGTGAATGGAGGCTAGCGAAACTCTGACTTAAAAATAACACATCATATTTCCTTGGTAAAGAGTGAATTAACATTGTAAGTACTGCCCATCATCCTATGGGGAATAAGGAATACTCCATCACTGGGACCTGCAGTGGAAGGTTCTGCATTAAGTCCCTACATAGTAACAGAGCTCAATGTGCACCAGCGGCTGCCTATTCCACAAACAGGACCATCCCTCTATGCTCTCCACAGGCAAAACCAAAGGAGGTTGATTTCTTCTGCATAAAAAAACCATCTTGACGTGTTCTTTCAGACTGTCCAAATGCAAAAACCTGACTGTGTGACCTCCCATCTACTATCACTGAGACTGCAATGACTGGAGAAAAGTTAAATCATGTGACTTAAGTCTCTTCATATCCATCCATCAGCAAAGTAGGCAACATGACCTTGCATTTGGACAGCTAGAAGCAGTCTAATGGCTGAGACAATGAAATTTATTGTGAAATCTGTTATGGTTGTTTTGGCTAGGAAATGTTATGTGACAAAAATGTAGTGTGAGCAGAGTTAACCACAGAAACAACATGTAGAAAAGTTAAAATCGACCATACCTAATAATAATAAACATAGGTGGAAATTCCAACACAGCTGGGTTCTACGACCTCTTCTGCTTCACCATAGTGACTCTGGAGCAGAGTCCTGAGTGGGAGAGGCAATGCTCTCTGCTCTCAGAGCCAGCTGGCTCCAGTTGCAAGAGATGTGCTGCACAGAGCTGCCATGGAAGCTGTGCCCCTCCCAGGGCTATAGTGCATCACACAGGTAATGTGCATGTACTTTAATGGGTATGGAGCTGAATGGGAGTCAAGAGACACTTGACTGTTCCAGTGACCTGCAGTACTAATTTAGATAAATCACTTACATTTCCTACAAAAAGAATAATATATACGTACTTTCTTCTGCAAAACTTAAGAGGCCTGCAGAGGTAAAATACCATGCAAGAGCTAAACACATAATTTAGCAAGAACTAAATTATTCAGTTTATCACTTGAATTATATATCGGACAGAAAAGACTACTAGTGCCTATTTTACTCTATTGCATTATTGCTCTTTATGATGAATTTACAAGTACAGACTTCCATTTCTGTAGAAAGATATGGCTTTCTGCAGGGGGAAGAAAAGCTACTCTTACTACTCTAAGGTCTAGTTCTTCTGTTATAATACAGTTTTCTTAGAAACAACTGGAGGAAAATGGTACAGGCAACTATCCATCCTGCTTATTGCTTGTCATATTCATTGCTCATGAGTTTGTTCAGTTTGTGGTCAAAAATATACTATCACAAGTATGAAAGTTGTAGCATTCCTTGACTGTACTATTTGGAGTTGTGCTGTGAAGGAGCCATGAATAAGATCTAACCTAGTTTCAAATTCTACTAGAAGAGAAGCAGACATCTTCTAGTTTTAAAGGGGTGCAGAATAAACTGTAAACAAATACAGTCCCTCTCAAACAGGGAAACCTGAGAAAACACTGAATTAACACTGGAATCTGCCACTGATATTTTTGGTAGAGCACTCGTATTTCCTGAAATGGCCACAAAATGAAGGCCATTTCTCTACAGAATAGGAAAGAGAAATTGTGCTCACTTCTGACCATGTTCCAGTGTGGTTGTATACAAAGCTGTTCTGCCAGAGCAGGTATGCAGCTGCTCTGGGAAAATGCTGTTCCCAAGCTAATGATCACTGCTAGGAAGTGATTGTAAATTGTAATTGGGGTGAGCTAAAAGTGCACTGTAGTCATTTACCATAGCTCAGCTGATGAGCAGTAAAAGCAGTAACTCACTGAGTCCTGGTAATTCAGAAGTTTTCAGTCTTTATTGAGCAATGACTCCTTCAGAGTGTGGCTTCAAAAAACACTGTTCCCTGTCTTTCAGCTTTTAAATTTCGTACCAAAAATCAGAACTCCCCTCACTATTGCTTATTCTACACACTTATTTACTTTTATTTTAGAATTACATGTCTCAGTTTTGCTCTTATCACACATGTTCTATACAATAAAAGCTTACCAATGCTCACCAAGTGCAAGGAAAATCAAACACTTAATTAATAATGTTTTTTAACTTCTAATGCCTTCTTCTCTGCAATGGTCTATAAAAGTTTTCTCTCCACAAGCTGTCGGTCACATCACTTTGCCTGCAGAATTTATCAGATTCTTGGTATAGGCATAATTCATCTTACTTTTCTAGTCCTTTGGCAGCTGTCTTCCTTGGCATTGCTCATGAGTTGTTCCAAGACCAATTCTTCATTTGACTTCGATATTTCAATACTCTAATGCCTTGTCATTCCAAAACAAACACTGGAGTAAACAAGTCATTCTACCTGGTTTACCCACCTCTGTTTGCCTGAACCATCTTCAAACACAGTTTATTCCAACCAGCATGTGGTTTACTACCTTACTGCTCTCTTAATTATGATATTAAACTGTCTATCTACCAGCCTGATATAAAGCACCAGAGAGATTCACGCAGCTACTTGGAATGTCCCCAGTTCCACGCAATAAGGAGGTTTTAATTTTTATTGAAAACAGTCGTAATTGTTTTTCCAAGAAAGCAGGAAAACAGATATCACAAATAATGCCCTATCATACACTAACTTGAAAAAAAAAAAAAAAAAAGAGGTTAATTTTCCCTAAAATTATTTTCTAATGCCATTTTAAAATATGCTAATCTAAATGTGATTAAAAAATAATTTTTATGGCCCCACAACTGTCTGGCTTTAACATTTAGTGCTAACATTCTGTAGTCACAGGCCTTGACACTGGGCATGTTTGCAGACATGATGCAATGTTTCACATGAGGACCCTATCTGGGCTAACAAGACTGTTAATTGTTATGGTTAACGAGCCCAGGCAGGACTCTGAACTAGGCTAGACAGCTACAGAGCTCCAGCTTTGAAGTTCAGGCTTTTTGGGGTAAGTCTGAATGGTCAGTTTGTATCACATGGTGATGCAAACTGCTTCTCTTCACTGATACTACGACCTATCACTTCAGGAATCAGGTATGTTAACTGCATTACAGAGTTCATATAAAAAACTCCCGCTTCCACTTTGTCTTTTCAGGAATGCAGTTAAGTAGATACTGAGATAATGACTCAGATTATTACTTAATGTTATTCAACAAAATGCATTCAGTCCAGGTGAAGGGACAGTAAGTGTCTCTTGAAATATATTTATTTAGGAAAAATAAAATAGAAATGCAAATTTGACTTTGAAATTATCGTGACTGCTTTGCAGAAATCATAAAATAAATTCCTTTTTACTCATTTTTCTTAGATCTTGTATTTTCTCTCCAAGCATCTTCTGCAGTTATTAAGCAGAAAATTACTTACCACTGAAAATACAATTCATGGTATTTCACGATGTCAATAGCAGATCTTTTATGAGTTTCATGACAAAAGAGCAATGCAGAACAGACTCAAAGATAAATAACCAGTAAATCCCAAGATGAAACCCTCTCTTTTAAGAAGCATTTAAATTGCATAGAATACCTTATTATTATTAATCAGGAGGCTTACAGATTTTTTTTTTCATATACTCTGTCTGTTAAAATGTTTTTAATTTTTCACTTTATATTTTCTGCCAAAGGTAGCATTCACAATGAGTAAATGCCTAGGAATATTGGTACACATCAATAGTTCTTAATCTAGCAGATGTTGAAGCAAGTTAGAACTGTAACAGCAAAAGGAATTTTGTGAGAGGGAAACTGGAATTTATTTTATTGCCTTCTTACATGCTCTTTTGAAGGTACAGGTAAACCTATGGTGTGCTTTCAAACATTTGGAAATCGGGTAGCAATGTAGACATGTTATACAAGCTGAACTAATGTGACTCTATGAGTTCTGTTTCACTAGAAAGAGGAAAGAGGAAGTTGAGCTATAACACAATGGACTGACTGGCATAAAGGGGCAAATCCTGATTTCAAACAATAACAAGTCCTTTGTTGCTGCTGATGCCTTCTCGATTCTTTCCTATGCTTTGATTTTTTATTCTATGCTTTGATTTTCTTCTGCTGCATTGCAGAATGAATGAACAACTGAACAACAACTTAAACACCTCTTTGAGTGTGTTGTTTAGAGTCACTAATGCTTTCTAAAGTATGTAATTCACAAGAGCTCTGGTGTTCAGTGACTAATGTTGAAGGTAGGCGAATATCTTAAAAAAAGTTTGATGCTTAAAAGGATTTGAAAGCATTAAGTGACATAAATTTCAATTTATTTTCCATGGATGCAATGCAATTTTTTGAAAAGTCACATGTTGTAAAGTCACACACAGGTGAATCTGACAGTAATAGCACTTAGCATAATGCAGCATTTTCATGTCATTTTTTCTCCAAGGCATCTGAAGACCTCTTGATCTTTCTTCCAATTCAGTATATTCCCCTCGTACTCACTGATGTAGTTGAAGTATAACTTCCATGAGCATGAAAACAAGCAACACTATTTCCCTCAGATTGTCTTTCAGTGCTGATACTACCCCTCTTCAAAATCATAATAGGTATCTACTATATTATTTTAAAATAGTCAACAGCTGTACAAAACCCAGCACATAACTCATACATATACAGGTATAATGGGAAAAAATACTTTAAGGGAAAATTTTCACCTTCATGTATATTTGTATTCTGATCAAAACTGGTTAATTAGAGAATTAACAACAAGTACAATAAATTCAGCAAAACATCCACACTTGCCTGTTCAAAAGTGTTCTTTTGAAATTCTTCAAATCCAAAAATATCTAATACTCCAATTTCAAACACCTGGTCACTGGGAAAAAAAAAGATATTACAGATAATAAGAATTCAAGCAAGTGAATAATACATCTGTTGTTTCTGACAGAAGTATTTCTGTTCTAGGACAAAAGCAGGCTGTATTTCAAAAACAGGGATGAAATAGACAAGCAGACCATGTATAGAACAGATTAAAAATTCTACTCACCAACCTATTACACTGAGCAGAAATAAAAAAGCAGGGTTCAAGATTGCTTTAGCAGCCATGCTACAAACTAAATTTGTAAGAGAAGGAAAAAATCTTAACTCCCTTAAAGTCGAGTTTTGAAGGATATAGGTACCCATTTTCTGAAATCAGGGATAACCATTTCGGAGAAGTTTCAAAAGTGCCTGGTTGCACTCAGTTATTCTTTCCTGTTTATATTTCCTTGGTGGCCAGAATTGCTTCTACACAATGTACTTCAAGGGAAACCTGTTAAGCACAAGCCCTCTCTGTGTCAGTGTCAAGTAGAATTTCTTGGGCTCAGGCTGCCCAAGAGGTTACATGTCTCAGGGGAAAGAACAGTCAGGGGTCAGGCCTGAAGAAGGCAGATGTTTCTTCTCTGTATAAATAAAAGAGTACTTGCTGACATTGCATCTAATATGTCAGGTGTCACTGCATGCATCCAGGGAAGAGATTTTATTGTGGTTGAGTGGAAGGAGTGGAAAGATCATGGCAGAGCAGTCAGCTAGGATTTGGACAGGAGAAATGGGAGAAGGACAGAGGTGTTATTGCTCTGTCTTTACTTGGGACTGAGTCACTGTAAACCTGATCTGGAAAGGAAACTAAATTCACTGCAGTGAGCAAAATGAATATTTTAGGATATTCTGTTGCCTACTTTGGAACAAGAATATTGCAGGCTGCTCGTTCTGACATCCTTCCATATTTTTTTTCCTCCATATTCTAAGTTTCCTCTATGTCTAAATCTCTGTGCATATCAGGCTACAGACATAAAGGAGAAAAAGGTAAACCACAGTTGAAGTACACGAATATAATTCCATTGCGGTCATTGTAACCCCTACCATGTCATTAGATGAGGATCCAGCCCTTGAAATAATTTCCCATATAGCAAGCAAACAAAGTAAAATCATTTGAAAAAAATGCATATTATAAAACAAGCTGTGAAAAGCAATCCTCAGGGGCAAGCAGAGCCTTTTTCAGAAATAATGCCCAAGAAGTTTGTCTTCATTTCAAAAGCACACTAGTTCAATGCACTACTGATTGTCACAGGACTGGCTGTGTGCGTAAATGTCATACAGAGATTGTTACATAATAAATCTAGTCCAGAATGGCTTTGTTGGGCAGGGGAGGTTATCGGGAGGTCGATTAGCCTCCAAGGGAATTTCTACAAGGAAAAGCATAAAGTTATATCACCACCTCCATCTCTAGCAATGAGTGCAATTCAAACTGGGTTTTAAAATGTAAGCCTCATTCACAACTGCTCCTGATTGGAGATGGGGGCTGTATATTCCTTGTCACAACATGTTTTCAAAAAAACCTTCTCATTTCAAGAAAGAAGAATTTAATGTTTAAAAACAAACTACTTCAGAGAAAATAGTATCGAAAATCCAGAATTATTATGTTATTTAAACAGGTTTCGGAAAAAAAAGAGATGCTTGAAATTTCAGAATACTTGATAGGTTTTCACTCTTTTTTTTTTTTTTTTCATTTATATATAGCCTTCCTTATAGGAAGGCAAAACATAAACTGCTATGTAACATTGTACAACAGCTGAAATATTGCATTATATTTCACAATTTTTAAGAACTACTTAATACAGACAGAACAGCTTATCCCTTCTCTGTCTGATTGAATTAACAGATTTGAGACTGGATTGTTTACATCCCAGTTGAGTCCATGACTGTTATTTTGTCAAATTAGTCTCTCTTACTTTCCCTCAAGGAATATATAAGCATTTGCATAAGGAAAAGACCAATACAAACTGACTTAATGAATTATTAAAAGTCAGGCAAAACAGGAACCTGGTCCCAGTTTCCAAAACTCTGAGTAAAAGCCTTAGCAGCCACCTTACTGCCTACCTCAAGTAACATTCCTTATCAAAATTGTGATATTTGTGAGAAATATCCTGGCTTGCTGGAGATGCATTTGCTGACAGAAAAACATGTAGTCTCTGTTTTTATGAAAACCTCTGGATAATTTTGGTCTAGTATTATTAGGAGATGCACATACTACATTAAAAGAGCTGGAGGTTTTACATAATTAATACCCTGCCTACAGGGCAAGTATAACAGAACAAGGCTCTGTATCCTCTTCAACAGTGACATTTTACTATTACATTGTGCTATTTATGTGCAAAATCTCTACAAGTATGATAGTAATTTTCTGTATTAAATTATTGCTCAGATTTTGAAAACTAAATAACAACTGACAGCTTAACATAAAGTATTGCTTTATATGTGGCTGCAAACTACTTTGCTTTTTTAATCTTTCTTCTTGTCTTTCTCTTTTTCATACTGCTTTTCTTGCCAGAAGGAGGGTCCATATATGTTTTTACTGGCTAGTTGTCAATCATATTAATTCCAGCAAAATTACTTTCTTTAAATAATCATAGCAGAGATTCCCAAGGCAAAATAAAGCATGAATGATTCCATGTTTACAAATGAAAGGGCATGTCACTAGTGTCTAAAAGAACAAATATTAGAAAAAGGCACTTTTTCTTCTGAAAGATTTCCTTATTTTCTTATGTTCTGGTTACTAACCATCACTGACATATTTCTTCATTATGTTTCAAATATTTAATATTAACTGTGGATAACCAGAAGAACTGTAGTTTTAATGGGGACTGAGAGTTTGATTTCAAGTTTGACAATATTTCCCAGGATAGAAACTAGAAAAAAAGGAATTTGCTGATATTTGAAGAACTTTTTTATCTCTTATATCAGCACACAGGTGTGAATACTTAAAAACACGCATGGATGTTCACTGTAAGTCATTTTGGTTTTCTGATTTACAAAACAGCATTTCAGCTTACCATATCGTACAGTGTCTCCAGTTTTGCTTTTTTCCCTCAGAACATCTCTGCAAAGTTATCCTTATAGACTACAAATACCTTTTTGGTCTTGTACACTTAACAACTGTCTTATAAAGAAACGATATGAAAATTCCTAAAAACAATACACATACAGAAGACATCCTGTCTGATAATCTACCACCTTGGCAGACATCTTGTCATTCATCAAGAGATGCTCTTGAACCATTTGCCCTTCTTGGCAAGGCGAACAGAACTCCCTTTTACAATACATCTGACCCAGTCCTTCAGACGAACCTACAGAACGTTAGTTGTTCTTTTTTTTTCCATCGCAGATGGTTCTTAGGTCCAAAATCTATAGGGTTCATTTGTTTCGTTATCTTTTGCAGTTTGCCAGAATAAAGCAGTGAGACTAATCTGTTGTGGGAGGGTGATCTAAAGCGCCTTTTCACCTGCGCAAGATACAACATCTCTTACTCTTCCTCCAACTTCTGCCAGTAATGAGGAAGGCTTATGTCTGATCTGGATAAAGTAGAAGTGATACTGATTAATGAGGAAATATTTCTCTGATTAGATGAAGTATATAGTCTAGCCTTCAAATGAGGTCCCTCAGAATCCTAATTAAAATCCTCAGTTTTCCCAGGGGAACAGATTATACTTGTTGTCACAAACACAGTTCTTGAAGGGAATAGGCTGAGTACTTCCAGTTGGATGCGTTCTTCATCTCAAACAATTACTAAACAAAACTAGTTTCTGAAATTTTTGAAGGAGATTTTTCAACAGTGTGAGATTTCTGCTGAGATTTGGTGTCGTTGTCATGTGTCTCAGGTATCTTGCTCATCAATTGTAATTTTTCTTCTAGTATTACCTTACCCAGGTGTGAGTGGTATATATAGAGATGGTGGCTGGACATATCAGAAAGAAAAAGTGGTTCCATATCTGATAAACATTTTTTTGAGTGACTTGACACTTATGGCAGGAAGAAAGAAGTGTATTTGCTAGTGGACTGAAGATCTATAGCTCTTTTATTAGCAGCACATACTCTTTCTCAGCTTTTTCAAGTAAAATTTTTTTCTGGGCTTTAAAAAATGGCATTATCTTGTTTAATGAAACAGTGGAAATTATCCAGAATGAAGCAGGTTTCAAATTGTGATATTATGTACCATATTAGATTAGATGCTTTGTACTATTAGTCAGTTTTAAAGATTTCCCTACCTCCACATATCAAAACAATTCACATTATGCTGTGGGTTCACGTTCTGAACAGGAAGTTCCTTTCCCTCCTTCCTGCACTCCCAGCAACCTTCAACTGAGTTTAATAATAGATAAAAAAATGTTTTAGGTTTGTTTCTGATATTTTTTCAGAAGCTGGGAAGATTTCTGTTCCAGAATATCTTGTTCTATAAATTAGATAGTGTACTAAGAATTTCGTAAATGAGACTTCTGAGAGCTTTCTTTGCCCAAATAAGTGATCCTACTGCTACGCTTTGGCACTATTTGAGTTTTGATGGGTATAAGAGTATACAATCAGAATATGAAACCTTTCAGAAATTACCTATTCAGAAATATTCTGTATGCTCTATTTGCAGCAGAAATCTATGGCTGACCTAGAGATACAGACGGAAAGTATAACTGAATGCCAGCTTTCTTTGTTTGTCTGTAACACTGCGACACAAGTATCTCAGAATGGGTCAGATTGGAAGTGACCACAGTGTTTCATCTGGTCCAACATCCCTGCTAAAGCAGGGCCATCCTAGAGCTCAGGGCACAGAACTGCATCCAGACGGTTGAATACGTCCAGTGAGGAAGACTCCACAGCCTCTCTGGGCAGCCTGTTCCAGTGCATGGTCACCCACACAGTAAAACAGTTATTCCTCATGTTCAGGTGGAGCTTCCCGTGCCTCGGTTTCTGCCCATTGCCCCTTGTACTATTGCTCAGCACCACTGAGCAGAGCCTGGCTCCATCCTCTTGGCACCCTCCCTTCAGATTTTTATAGACAGTGATGAGGTTCCCCTTTCAGTTGTCTCTTCTCAAGACTAAACAGGCCCAATTCTCTCAGGCTTTCCTTGTAAGAGAGATGCTTCAGTCTCTGAATCATCTTTGTTGCCCTCTGCTGGACCTGCTCCAGGAGCTCTGTGTCTCTCTCACCCTGAAGAGCCCAGAACTGGACACAACACTCACCTGGGCTGAGTAGAGGGACGCAATCACCTCCCTTGACCTGCTGCCAATGTTCTTCCTAATGCAACCCGGGACACCACTGGCCTCCTTGGCCACCAGGACACACTGCTGGCTCATGGATGCTTGTTGTCCACCAGGACCCCCAGGTCCTTCTCCACAGAGCTGCTTTCCAGCAGGTTGCCCTCAGCCTGTACTGCTGCAGGTGGTTGTTCCTCCCCACGTGTAGACCCTGCCTTTGCCTTTGCTGAATTTCAGGCGGTTCTTCTCTGTCCATCTCTCCAACTTGTTGAGGTCCTTCTGAAGGGCTACACAGCACTCTGGGGTATTGCCCACTCCTCCCAGCTTTGTGTCGTCACTGAACTTGCTGAGGAGGCATGTGTCCCATCATCCAGGTCATGTATGAATAAGTGAAACAATACTGGGCCCAGTAATGGACCCTGAGGGTGACTGCTAGTGAGAGGCCTCCAGCTAGACCCAGGCCCTCTGGGATTTGCTGTTCAGTCAGGTTTTATCTACACAATATTTATCAGCTTTTTATCAGGTTTTATCTACAGAGAGAGAAAATGTTTTCTAACTAGCTGATAAAATAACATGCCTTCAACTTACTAGCAGGCAGGGAACACAGTATCAAGATTTTCTCAAGCCCATGTACCTAATTAGCTTGTTTTCCATGAGAAAAGAAAAACAGTATTTCACAAGAATTCACAGTCATTCTTAAATGTCCATTAAAAAAAGCCCTCTTGCAGAATGAGTCAGGAATTGTTAAAACATTACCTTAAGTAATTTCATTACTCATTTGGATCACTAGATCCGACTTTGCACACATGCAATCAATTACCTCAAAATGTCACATTAAGGCAACCATGAATCTACAAAACTGAACATCAGCACGCTTATCTAAATGGAAGTAAAACAGTAGTAAACTTTGACGAGTTAAGAGTCTTAGGAAGAAATTCACCTAGACTATTTTGATAATAATAAAATCAGTAGAATAGGAAATCATTATATAGATGAGTGAAGATAAATATCAATAATTTTAAAAAATAATTATAAGCCCCTGTGAGAAATGTTAATAGCTTTCTTCTAATTCCACTCTAGAGGCCAATTATGGTTTTTTAAAATAATATCAGAATGAATAAAGTAAAAAACTTCCGATCTTGAAACCAGTCTAAACTAGCATGGAGGGTTATAATTTAGTTAAAACTAGACAAAATTATAAGTTTTTATGACAGAGAACAACATTTCTAAAGGTGTATTATCTCACTTAACACCATCATTAAAATTCTTGCTTTATACCTATTGAATAGCACTACAAAGTAATGAATTTGCTGGATTTTGGCAACACTTTTTATTCTCTATATTTCATGCCTTTAGAGCTTGCTCTTTGCAGCTTTTCACAGAATCATCTCCCCCTTGCTTAGATGTAATGGTAATTATTGCTTTTTTTTTTCCCTGAAACCTGTCACAAGCTATTTCAAACTAAGCATAAATCAGTATTAAAGAACAAAATCAAGTATTTCCACCATAAAAGTTAAACATGGATAACCAGTTTCCTCAAAAATGCTAAGATCAAATGCTTCTTTTAGAGTTACTAAGCCAATAAATCTAATTTTATTGCTTCATAAATTCTCACTGAAGTGTGATAGAAGTACAGCTAAACTGCCTCACAACAAAACAAGAGAACTGATCTAGAAACCTTATTCCAGGTTTCTGATGAAGGCTTCATTCCATTTGATAAGTAGTAATTCTGTCAGCTTCTAACCGGGGAATACAGTGTGGCCTGGAATGTATCAGACTTATTTAGTCACGTAAGTTAATGTTTTTGGTGGGTCTTTAAGCAGAGGTTTATTAAAACTGCACCAAACTGCAGATATAATGCTGCTAACTGATAGTTACTCAGATGTATTTGAAGTAAATCTGACCCACAAATCACAAATTCATTGCAGTAATCCAGCTTGCACCTAGAACTGTTCTGTGTCTTGATTTACTCCTCCAAGTTAAACAATATGATTAGGATGGACAAAAAAAGAAAAAGAAAAAGTTGGATGTGGGTTAATTTAACTGAGGTTCAAATATCAGTGTAGGATGATCAACTTAATTTTCACTTAAAATAAGCTACTTAGCTTCAAGTTCGGAAAGGGAATGGAGCTGATTTTGGCCTGATAAAATTTAGTATATCTTGTCAGTACTGCAGTTAATACAATTAATCCTGAGCTGGTCAGCTTTCTATAACCAGCCTAAATGAATAACTGCCCCCTTTCAAGCATAGGTATAATATGTGGCCACAGGAGACTATTGCAAATTCCTCATTTCTGATACATCAAACAGCTGTCCTGTTTTAGCTGTGACTTACAACCTCACACAGTCTTCACGTTACCTCACAGGTAGAAATAGTTTCACTGAGAAATATTTTCACAAGGTAGAAGTCACTTCTTCTACCTAGTGATTGCACTGCAAGGAGAGTACAAGATAAACAATATACAAATAACTTTGACTTTCATTATTTGAAAATCCTATGATATCTAGAAATCATAGGTTTATATTAACAACAGAGATACACACAACACCTATTCTGAAAGACTGAGATACCAAATTGTAAAATTACAGACTGAAAAGTTATTTCACATAATTTTAATAGATTTTTAATACACCGATTCTAAATTTCGTTCTCAACAACCACTACAAACAAGCTCACTGTAATTAGAAATGCCTGAGCTAGATTGTTGTGTGTCACAGACATGCACTGAGCTAAGCCTCTGTTTCATATGTCCCATGAATGAATGAGGAAGAATTGTGACCTCATGCTACTGCCCTTCCTTATTATGAGCAGAGTACGTCAAATTAGGACATGGATTGGAAAGTTGCTCTAACTTAGTGTCACAAACAGACAAGTAAAATCATTCCATGTTACTTCTGTTTGCCTTCAGCAGGAAGTGAGTGGTGTATACACATCACACACTCTGGTGGTGTATTTATAATGACAGGCAGATTTTAGATGTAGAAGGCTGAGTTACTCATGCATGGTACCTTTTTCTCTTAGCTACACCTATAGAAGAGAAACGTGATTTGTCACTAATTGGTCTATGAATAAGAATAAAAATAAGATTGTGAAGTACCCAAACTCTAAAAGAGGGCACCTTGTAAACATTTGTCCTATGCAGCCATGGAGGTATGATATCAAGAAAACTTACTAATGAAAGTTCCACATCTATCATTAATGGACTACCATTTACCAACAATTCCAAGTCACTTGTATTTCATGCTCATAAGAAAGCTCAGCTGAGCATATGAGCTGCTGAACTTTGATTAAGTCACATGCATATGATCATCTAATTAGGTCTACTGTCTTAGTTTGTTACTTTGATTCTACTGAGATTTCCTTTTTTTTTGTTCCTTTAATTTGTTTCTTGACTGCTCCACTGATGCACATTAATTAGCATTCATTTTTCCAAGAAACCACGCTGGATAGCAACAGCATCAAATTTAGAAGATGCTAACCGAGAGAACATTCTTAGAATATTTAATTCAGTTAAGTTTAAACATTCATTTGAAGGCCTTTGAATAAAATTCTGGTTTTAATACCCTATGCTAAGGTCACTGTTTTGGGAAGAAAGAACAAGTAAGTTCTGCATTAAAAAAGCACCAAGCAGCATTTTGCATGCTGAAAGACTTAGCTCACTCTGTGTTGTCAAGTCCTAAAAGGCTACGAATTGTAACCCTCAATCTAGATCACAGCAAAATCCACGGCCCCCTATATAAGCAAATAAATAAACAAATATGTTACAGTAGAAACAACTAGAAGGAATGGCCAGTGGTTTAAAAATCCAAGCATCACTGTCATGCTATTACAAAATGCTTTAAAACTTTATCAGTGTGCATTAAATTCCACCATTTCATGGTATCCTGTTTCTTTTATGGTTCTGAATTTTAGCAGATAATGGAACACCTAATAGTTTCCAATGACACTCCTACCTGCCACTCTCATCTTGATTTTGAAGGTAGCAGTTGATTGTGTTGACTAAAAAGCTAAATAAACGACCATATAGAGATTTTGCCAAGAGATCCCGGTAAAAATCTGCAATCTCTATAGTGTGCCTCCGAACAATCGTGTCTCCTAAGAGAAAAAGCAGAAAATGGAGATGAAAGTATGCTGTAAATTTCGCCTTAAGTAATTTTAGTTACAGTAAATTTAGCTACAGTTACTTCTCCTTTGCCAAACATTTACATGGTGTTAGCTTTTTTCTGAAGCCTCCAGTGCAAGATGAGAAGACTGTCAACACTCAAAAGATTTTTCGTTTGGAAATACATGCCTTTATACTTGGTTCAAAAGAAATGTGTATGAGTACCACATAGAAACAGTATTTTACTGAAAATATTTTTTCCAGATTTTTTTTCCCAAGACACTCCTGTTGATTACAGTTCTTACTAATATTCTCCATTAATATCTAATCTGTTATCTTGACACACCTTTGTAACACTGATCAAGTTAGGAGCCCATCAGCATCACAGTGTGAAACTGCTTTGTTCCATATTACAAGGGCATTTCTAATTTGGTGGCCCATTCTGATTTACTGCATGGCAGATAAGCCTACCTATTCCTCAGAGGGAATGTTTACTGGACCACACAAGAAATAAGGAACAAAAATCACCAGCTTTTAATTTTTTTAAATCAGAAGGATCAAAATGCTACTGGGTCTGATCTATAAGAATGTAAGCTTAGAAAAGATTACCTTTAAAATACTGAACATCAGTTGTTAAGGCTGAAGCAAGCTCATCTGGTGAAACCTGCAGCATCCCTGCCACTGAAATGAGAAGCAAATATAAAGACTGATTTATGCTATACTACATATTTCATTTTTTACAGCAGACTTTCTTATGTTTCTTTTTGAATAGCGAAAGAATCCAAACATTAAAGAAAAAGGTGCTGTCATAGGAGTAACCAAATTAATGAACACATAAAACCGGATTACTATAATCAGTACTTTGTGAAGTTTGAATGTATCTGTATATTACAATACAGCTTTCTTTCCTCTTCAAAGATTACTCAGGACTTTCCCCAGGGTTTGGCAGACTTCTGTGGTATTAGAATTAAGGTATGCTACTTATTGACATTCTGTATCCATAAGCCACTTGGAGGAGATTTGTTAGTGACCAAGAGGGCAAACTTCAAAGCACGGAAACAAGAGACCCTTTTAAGACATAGATTTTGAATGTAAGGAATTCAACTCAAGGCAAATTGTTCAGCTGTTGACAAGCAGTGCAGAAGCATTTTAAAAGAAGACTGCACAAAGTGCACTGTACATTTTCTTTTGGCAAATGATAGCATTAAATACGACATTTAATTAGGTAATTTGCAATACTGGCGTTTTATTTCATCCCATAAAAATGTGTAATTTATAAAACATCCAAGTCAATTGGATACTCTCTTCCCACAGTAACTCATGAATTTTCAGAAGTAATTTTTTTTTGTCTCCCTGGATTTGTGTTTCCATCTGTCGGTGGAACAGCGCAACTTCCTTGCTGTGGGACCGAGCAGGCGACGCTCCAAGGTCGTGTCCTACTGACCTTGTTCCAGCAGCTGCAGGTCTGACACGAATGCTGTCTCAGCGTCTGTCAGAGCTGTAAAGCGAATGTCTCCAAGATGCAGAATTGCTGAGAGAATTACAAACAGGTTCTCCACCTCCTGCACACATTTTTTTGCAGAATTAAAGATAAAGAAAAGATCTGTTGGGCACACCAGTAAAAGGCAATGCTTTACAAAAACACAAATTCTCGTAGTTTCTATCACTGGCATTTGATAAGTTGAAAAGTATTCAAGTGTGAATTATTAACTGGAAATCTGAAATCAAACTGGAACCTAGCTAGGACATGAACCAACAAAATTACTTTTTATTTCATTTGTTTTAATATAAGTCACATTAGCCGCTAGATTAAGAAAGTTTTTCAGAATGTGATAAGGATACTGAAATATCTTTAATGGATGTGTTATTGCTACAAGAAATAAAACATATCTTGTCCACAGAGAATTTCCATCGAGACAATTTCTGTATCTGGGAACACCAAGAGATTTTTTTGCCTCAGCCAAGTGAATTCACAAACAAAGTGTCTAGCTCTAAAATAAAAGAAGTTCCGGGTACTAAAAGCTGTAATTAAGATCTGAAAGAAACAAAAGCAACCTTCCTTACCTTCACACTTTCCCTCCAGGATTGCATCCTCTTTTGTGATGTTTCAGATTGTGAAGCAGTTATCTTTAGGGGCAGAATTTTCCTGGCCTCATTTTTAGCACAGCAAGAAGAAAACTAACTTTCTTTGGTTGCTTTGGTTGCTTAATTATTTTTTAAAATATTTTTAAATTCAAGGAAAAATATGATCGATGAAATATGACCCTTAAATCCTAAAATATGGAAAGCATTGTGTGTTTTTGGAAGACTTTTTTAAGGTCAGTTATATAACAATGGTGCTTCTTAAAATTGTAAAGCAGGAAACCTGATATCCAGTATAATATTACGTGGCATTATGCACAGCAAAGTGAATTGATAATTCTTGAAATATTTTTGAAAAATAGTATTTGGAACCTGATTCTGCTGAAACTGCAAAAGTGACAGTGAGAACTCTCACTTGCCAGAATTTGCAGACTAAGATTATAAATACACTACTAATGAAATACTTAGCTAATACATCCTCTTTATTCTCAAGTTTTCTTCTTTTCTTCATGTTCCTTTCCCTAATAAATACGCCAATCATCAAAAGGCATTAAAAAAGGTAACAGTCTTTCTGGGATGGACTATGGCACCTCCAGTGCTGTTTAAGCAACTTTGATTCCCTAAACTACATTTTAAGACAAGAACATCAGTCTCTCACTGTATGAGATAGATGTCAATAGGGCAGCAGTGTATTTCAGTATTGCACAGTACCAAAGCTGAAGATTCAGAAAACCCAATCTATACAGGCAAAGTCTGAACAAGATTACTCCTAAAATAGAAGCTGTCATGCTAATATAGCATTCAAACTAGGGTGCTATACCCTGCTTCTTGGGATGGTATCTCAGGCAAGATGAAATGGCACACTAGCACTGCACTCTCCTTGCTTTTAGGTTCACTCATTCGGAACTCCTTTGGGGATGACTGTACAGCACTGAACGGCAGTGGGCTGGGACAACTGTTGATTCTGGTGATTTTGGTAAAGTCTCAGGTATGCTTCACGTTCCAGAATCTCAAGCACCTTCTCATAGTGTAAGATGGGTGTTCCCCCACCTTTAAAACAGTAATTGCTTTTAATGAACATTAACATACTTTGGAAGATACCATTAATGACTGCTAAGGAATTTTTATGTAGTTCTTTAAAAAGATTTTCAACTCTATCATTAAATATGGCTAGGTTGTCAAGGAATGATACATACAGACCTTTCCATGTACTTCAGAAGTAATGGGTAGAAATTTTAGAAATGTGTTTTTTCTGCGCCCTCTAACATTCAACAGAGATCAGCCTGCAGTACTTGAGAGCTCCACAGATTTTTCACCCCCTAAATATTATTCCAATGCTGCCTGAATACACAGGAGCCTTCAAGATGGTTTACACTTTTCTGAGGCATAACTTCTTTTCAAGAACTCTGAGCAAAGTGAAGTACTGGACTCAAAATAATACTGTATATGAAGCATTCTCAGACAGTTACTGCAGGCTTCTAAATCATGAGTCATTTTGCATTCAATTATTTACTTATGGGCTGAAACTCTTCCTCAAAAGAACAGAAACATAAATAAAAGAGCAAGAGAGATCCACCAAACTGTGAACACTGGGCTAAATCCAGAAGTGTCTGGACCTTTTGCTATTGAAGTCTACTGGTACAGAGCTTGAGCCACTAAAAGTAAGGAATAATACTGTCAAATAATTTTGTACATGGCCTCATGAACATTCATGAAAATAAACCCTACTCTTTGTTACACTGAAAGGTGACATTTGTTACTACCTTAAATAGGGAATGCCAAACAGCTCCATGATGTAGCACCACCACCACAGAAGTCTACCTCACACCTAAATAACAGCTTCAGCAGATTCACAAATTTTTTGCTGATAGCCCTTAATCCTTTTTTATTACAACTGCTTTCTATGTGTCATTTTTGATGATGATCTAACTTAGAGTTACTTTAACTTTTTGTCTCTTTTTCTCTAATGACATAGTATAGGGCTAAGTTTTTACCTCCTTCTAAAAAGTTGCTTATGCATTTCTCTTGCAGAAGTGTTCCAGCTACAGTGTGCTAGGTAGCATACACATATGCAAGAAATATGAGGAGTTTGTAAAGCATTCTAGTATCCTGAAGGGACACACAGTTTACACGAGTTCTTATATTCATCCTTCTATTTCTTCTGATTTCCGTCACACCTCTGTCCTCCAGAACCTCTTCTTGATTAATTTTCCAAATAATCTTCTTCATTAGTTTCATAGGATTAAAGACAAACAGCAGGCATATATTCTTGTTGCTTTTGGGGAATTAAGTCAGCTCTTTCAAGTTACCCAGCTCTAATTCTCTTTGCCTGAATAAGTATTTACTTCTTTTCAGGTGCTGTTAGCATATGTATGTTTCACAAAATTGAAAAGAATGGGGAGATAATCAGGAAGAGGAAAAAATTTCCATGGCTTTTATGAGATGTCTGTCATTTGGGATTTTATTGCTTCTTTTTATCTATGTAATTTAATTGTTCAGAGTATTATACCTTGAAGCTGTTTTGTGAATCTTTAAGAACAAAAAAGATTTACATTGTTGGTTCTGTGTCTAATTAAATGTGATTACAGTAATTTCCCTGGAGTGAACTAGTGCTGTATTTGTTTCAAGGTCTTAACCAAGAGGAAAAAAAAAAAGACAGAAAGGCACTTCTTTTCCCCACAAAAGGTAGTTCATGAGAGTTACTTATGGCCTGCTTTCACTAATATGATTATTTTAGCCACAAATAACATAAGTTCATGTAACTTACCAGGCTATTGAATCCCAGAGCACTTAGAGCTTGTTTTAGTATGGTTAATTTCTCCCTGTTTTGAGGGTTGGCTAACATCGTCTCTTCTGATACAGTCTGGCTTAGATACCTGCACAGAGGAAAAACAGCATATATGGTATTTACAAGGCAGGTGCACAATCAAACTTTTGAAGGTGAAGTCCAACTTTACATTTCTAACCAGAGGTTTATTGAAGATTTTTTCTCAGCCTTTGGAGGGAACAGTACCAGTGACAGAATGTTCTGTATTTCTTTCTTTAAATTTTGCTTAAGATTCCCCCCAACCCCCACTTTATCCCTACATGTAAGCTAGAAGTTCAGACTGGATTTATACCACTGCCAGTTCTGCCATTCTTGCACTACCAGAAATTCCTTTTTGGATGGAAGATTTGAGGAGAACCTCTGATAACTCTGACTGCTTTAAATTCCCCTCTTGCTGGCTAGGCAACAGATCCGCCCTTAACTGCCACAATGACCATTCCTTCCCCCAGCAGCTGAACGGGTGCTAGGGGTGCTCAGCATCTCTCAGAATGAAGCAGAAACCAAGTGCACAGAGTAGTAAGTGTACAGCCCTTAAGGCTGCACTGCTTTGCACACTGGGAAGCAAAAAGAAATTCTATGTACCTTCCCAAAAAGTGATTAGAAGAGAGAGACACCTAGTGCAGCAGCTAACTCAGGAAAGAAAAAAACAGAAGCAAAATAAAGAGTAATAAGACAGATTAATCAAAAACTATAGCAAAGCAGATTACTGAAAAGTGCAGCAATCTAGCCTTTACAACCATTTATTTTGACCCTCTTGAATTAGGTCTGTATTTCTAAAAGTATTCAGGTATCTTCATAGAGCCAAAATCTCTAAGAATGAGATGTCTGAATATCTTACAGAATCTGAATTTTAATCACATCATGCTGAGGATGTAAGCTGTTCTCTTTTATTGTTTTCATTAAATTATCATTATCATTAAAATACGCATTCATCACACAATCTGCAATCTTAAAAAATGTCACTTACACAAACAAAAGAACTTTCCACACCTCTATCCACATAACATCATCAGTACACCAACAAAGGTGGACAATTTTTACGCATTCCAGCCCTCACCCTTCACCACAATTAAATAAAAAATTCCCACAATTATTCTGCTCTCCACTGATGTTCAGTCCATGATCTGTCACTTAAATATGGAAAACAGTACTGTTTTTTTGACAATTCTTGTTTACAGTCATGTTCTAATAGCACTATAGGAGACATAGTTTCAAAATTAACTAATATTACCATGGAAGGTCTGGCAACACTCTAGTTGGGGTGGTAGTTCTCATAAGGGTGGCCATGAATGTGTGTAGGAAGAATTTAGTATTTGCACTTTTCTAACTGATAATGAGGTTTAAATAGTACTCACATTGAAACACGAAGTGCATTTTTAGTGAATCCATACCAGATTTACCAGTGTGGATCTCCCTTGCAGTGATAATGGCATAAGTTACCCCAGCAGGTGGGCAGAAGAATGATGGGGTTAAAAATGTGTGCCTGGGCGCATAACTACCTTTTGCACCCACAAGAGGACTAACTCAGCAGGTACCTCAAGTACAAACAAGCCTCTCACATCAGTGGATAAAGCTGGTGGTTCACACAGCCATTGAGAACGTGGCTCTGTGAGCATCACTGCCAGAGCTCAGCACTGGTTCCTTGAGGTTACCAAAACATTAATTTTGTCAGATTGAGGTAGGTACAAATGAAAGCACAGCTGTCAAATCAGCTAGAGCAGATGATACAAAGTACAGCCAGCTTTATGTTGGGTTTTTTTTTTTTTTCCTGGGATTTTTTACATTGCCTGTAGGTTCAAAAGGAGCCAAGAATATATCTGATACTGAATCTGGCATAGAACCTACTTGTGTAAAGGTTAATCCATCAGAAAATTTTCCACTCTTCTGAATTGCTGCATGAGCTTATGCCAGTAATATGTTATGCATCATGTGTTGGTGGCATTTTTGATCCATAATTAGGAGATTTACAGCAGCAGCCACTCCGCTGTCAAAATATTCTATTGTTGAATGTTGTAGGAGTTGGAAGCATATGGCAATTTCTGCAAAAAAAAGCCTCCTCCTCAATGGTTTTCTCCCTAAATAACTCTTTGTCTCTCTCTGTACTGAGCAGGGAGTAGTTTCCTGTCCTGTGAAGAGAATACTCCACACTTTTCCTTTTTAAGCAACCCCATTTAACCAGCACTTTTTTAGCACAGCTGAAGTGCTAGCGGGTACCGTTGTTGCAAAAAGCTGTGTGAGCACTACCAACACCTAGGAAAGCAGACTGCAGCACAGGAAAGTGGTGCAGAACGTTCACTCTCCGAGAGGAAAGAGCTGAGCTGTGGCATGAAACAACTTGTGTCAGTTCTTGCCTTCAGCACAGCACTTGCTGATACAGCAGGGGGCAAAATGGGTACCTGCCAAACCAGGTGCCTATGGCTCTAACAAACCATCCATAAACTGCAGCATCTGCTGGGACCTGCCTGCTGGAAGAGAATCTGACTTTCCCAGCAATACACGTCCTGAAGACTTAATCAGCAGATGTGCTGGTGCTCTTGGAAAGGGATACTGTTGGACATTTTCTAAGGTGCATTTCAATTTAGTTTCCCCAGTCTAAAAGCAATTAAATTATAACATTTCAAGAGGCCCACTCATTTTCCAAACTATATAAGGACAAATGAAATATGAAAAATTGCTTTGAAGATTTGCACAGTTGACTGTTACATGTTTGTAATATAGAGTATACTCCTATTAAGGATGGATTAAATGTACAGAGTACTTGGAACTGCTGATGGATATCATACAACCTTCACAAAATGTAGGAAATATACAGTGTAACATAAAGTATTCTAGCCTTGTATATATATTCTAATATATACAAGGAAACACATTTTCCTAATTATTAAGTTCATTCTGCCTCAGAAACAGCAATTTTTAGATAGCTTTTTTTTTTCCTCTGAAACAGTTCCCTGGCATCTCCTTCTTTCCACCTTAAAGGTGGTGAGGGCTAAAAGGGTTTGAGACACCATTTGTGTCAGAACAACTTTTAATTTGTCCCCTCTCCTGCAAAAATATGGAAAGGGAAAAGAAAAGTGTCACAGTCCAAAAGTCCTAATAATAATAAACATTCCTTGGTTGCAGATACACAATTTTTCCATAAAATGTAAACTTTTTTCCAGGATGTGTATCTTTCCTCATATTTATAGTGCATTTTGTCTTTTGACATTCAAGTGGCCTGGGCAGAATGGCTACTGATGAAGAGGACCTAAACTGCTTAAAACTCATATTTTGAACCTATCACGGAGATTTTAGTTATTATTTTTACTTAGATTTTTGCTGTTGTGAACTATAGCCATGAAAGCCTACAATGTTACGTGAGTGTGTGCAATGTTCCTGTAAGTTTCCAACAAGACAGTCTGTGGTCAAACATAAACCAGACCTGGCGACTCCTGAGTTCTTCGCTGCTGATAATTTTAGTAAAAGAGTTACTACTGCTATAAAATTCAGAGCTGATGCCCACAGGCTGTGCACCAGTTTAATGCTGACTCAGTGCAGTTTTACTAGCCTTACTGCCATATCTCTGTGTGCAAATTCACTCTGCAAACGCACATTCACATTAGTTACATTCACATTAGCTTTAGAAAAAGATTCTCAGATTTTGAATGAAGTTGAGCCTTTTAATTGAAGGTAGCTACTCAGACAGATGATATATATATATCTCTGGAAAAAGTGACAAACCAAAGAGTTTATGCAGTTCTAGTAATTGACTCCTTTCTGCTGCCTGTGTAACCATGTTTTTAAATCCTACTCAACGCTGACATTTGCATTGGACTAGTCCTTTTAACAGAAAGTTTATCAGCACACAAAAAAAAGTTTTAAAGATACAATCAGTGATCTTCATTTCAAAAAACAAGAAACACATTGGTTCACAAAATGTCTTTTCTTAAAGATGAACTAATTTAATTGTAATATAGTCACTTTCAATAAAGCATGATGCTGCATTAGAGAATTTCTCGAGAAGTGGAAAAGAGACTATATTGTTTTTCTTTCTCATTTTTTTCTAACAGTTCTAATTTGAAGCATCGTAGGCATCTCATCTGTTCTAGTCTCTAGAAGGAAAAAAATACTATTTAGAAGAAAAAGTCAACGATGGTAATTTTTTGGCATATTGCTTATCACAATATGTAATTTTTGAACCATTGTTAGAATGACAACATAGATCAAATTTTCAGGTAGGGGTGTGACTACTACAAGCAAGAGTAGAAAAAAGTATTTAGTATGACATTCAATTCTTAAACATTACCCACCCCTATAATTCCATAATTACCTTACCTTTTTACCTTATCATTCTCATTATAATTGTTACACATCATCACAATTATTTGACTTATATATTTGGTACACACATCTCAAATATGAAGATGAAATGCATTTGTCAGCTTACCTGAACAATACTGAACTTTTGTGACATAAGCATACTTCAAAATTTCTTACATAACCCCATCAGTTAAAAACTTTGTTCAAATAAGTAATCCTCTGCTTAGATGATTGAGGAAGTAATGAGACTAAAGCTACAACTAGCTAAGACAAGCAAAGACTAAAAAGAAAAGTTCTGACTATCAGTTTTCAGCAAAACAATACCTGATTTGCATTAATTTATTTTCTTTTGAACTGTAACTCAAGAGCATTTTAGCATCAACATAATCTGCCTCATTCAACCTAAACAATTCAAGTCATTTCTGTTTATTCTTAGAACTACGACATTTATATAAAATCTGTGAAAAGAGAAAAATAAACACGTTTGAAATCTGATAATAAACTTTGATGTGTCACTAACAGAGTAAGTAAAACATTGCCAAAACACTATCCTAACCACCTTGCATTTGTAGAATCTGACTCCTGAAATGTTCAAGTACTCTGTAAGAGCAGCCATTTTATGCCATGCACCTATATACATATTGCTCTGTGTGGTACAGAAATATCCAGTTCATTACAGTCGTTCAAGTCATATCTGACAGTGAAACCGCCTGAAAGAGATTAGTAGGTTGCGACCACCTCATCAGAAATTCCCTTTTGTCTGGACAGTTAGAGTTGGGTTTCAATTAAAGATGAAGAAGAAGCGTGGATATGCCAGATGGACACTTCTTTTCTGAGGGCTTTCCTGAAGTAAATACATTGTGTCATGAATAATTAAAGAATTCTCAGTAGGATTATATTATTAAGTGGTTCTAAGTCACTAAAATTTTAGGATAAAGCCCTACTATTTAAAAAAAAAAGGGTTGGGGCTGTTTTTACGCTAGCATCTAACTGCTTCCCACTTGACTCCTTTCCTGATGGAGGATGAGTGCTGACACATCTGCATGTCATTGTACAGCTTTCTGGGCTATAGTGGGTTTGATGTAAAGGAAAAAGTACAAAATCAGTTAGTCTTGAAACTTTATTACAGGTGATAGTGAAGTAAATGCTGCTTGTGGTGATAAGGATTTCAGCGACCACAGTTAGGATCTTCAGTAAAACACCCCTCTGGTTATAGGCAAACATCTTCATTTCCTAATTGTTTATACTCAGAACAATTTGGCCAGCTGAGGTCTCAGAGTATTCTCAAGCTTCTGGTCTGTGCTCAGATTAGAAAAAGAGGACTTTTTATTAATTAAAAAAAAAAAAAAAAAACCAAAAACCAAAACCAAAAAAATCCAACCAAAAACAAACAACCAAAACCCCACAGAAAAGCAAGGGGCTGAATAAGGATATCCCACTTCATTGGTGAGAAAAAGTGAGAGAGATCAGATATTTTGTCCAGGAATTAGGCCAAACAGAAATGACTACTAAAAAGATACAATTCTACAGCAAACAATTATAGAATAAGGCAAAGGGATAACTGAATGGACAAATTTGAGGCAGGTGAGGCTGATTAGGCAGTGAATCATCAGAACAGCATCTAGTATAAACCAAATGAGAGTCAAGTATGCCTTGATAACGCAAAAAATTAATCATCATATACAACACCGTTATTTACAAAGGCCAACATAAGAGTCATTAAATACTTAGCATGGTTAAAGCTTGAACTGGACTATTCTGTGTGATTTGGGGCATCCCATTTCAGGAAAATCAGGATCAGTTAGGAGAAAACCCAGAGCAAAGCAGCAGAAAAAATGTATCAGAAAATAGACTTAAAAGCAAAACAGTTCATTAAATGTCACCTGCAGAAGACGGAGAAAGATATTGCAAAGAAGAAAATCCCTGCAGTCTCGAGGACTATACCTGGAGATTTTCAAGACCTGACTTGATACAGCTCTGAACAACCTGATCTGATCTCTCAGCTGGTCCTGCTTGGAGCAGGCAGTACAATAGATACCCCCTGAAGTCCCTGCCAAAATGAATTATTCTGTGATCCTATGAAACACATTAAAGTTTTTTCTCAGATAATTTGGGATTTGTTTTTTTTTTTAAATCGCATATAAAATCAGTAATTTTGGCCCCAGAAAGGTGGGAGATCAAGTAAACATAGGTCTTTAATTGTTGCAGACATTACCTTAACCTTTAAGCAGTCCCTAAAATGCAAAAATTAATTGACTACAGGTGTTAGAGCCATAAGATCTCTGAGGATGAGTAAAATTTGATCAGAACTTTACATTGTTCAATATCTGAAGGGATGACAGTGTTCTAAAATCAGAACAATCTTAAACACCAGACCCCTACCAAAGGATGAGTCCAAATAGGAAGACAATATTTCTGCTGCTCTGCTCAGGTCAGCAACCTTTTCCACTAGTTTAGCTAGTAGTTAAAAAAGCACTGCATTATTATTTTATGAGAAGGAAAATATCTTCTGATCTTGAAAATAAATATTGTGACACCAACTTCTAAATCATCTCTCTTTTTTAAAATTTTAGAAAACTAAAATTTTATTGAAATTAACCTCAAATTTTAAGAAAAACTGATAGGAGCAGTTTATCATCAGGAAATTTCCAGACACTTTGATTACCTTTTATGAGCAAGAAAACAGATAAAACCCCTTTTAGGATTTTTTTAGTACCTTCAAAATACCTGCAGAAATAGTATTGCTGGTAAGTCAGAAAATTTCCAGTAGTTTTTTAAAAAAAGCTGGGGCACAGGACCAAACTCTTGGAATATGGGACGATATCCCATGCAAGCTGGATCAAAATAATTGTCAGGACACATGCTATGACCACCACAACATCTCCAAGCCAATACAACTTAGCCAGATTTTGAATCTAGACAGTAAATGGTTTGTATCTTCCACGTGAAAATATTTATTAATAAGGCTACCAGGATGACTGAAAAATAATCCTTTCTTGCACATAATCACTCAGGGAGGATAAGATTTTTATTCTACTGCGCTTCTGGGTAAAGGTGTACAGTAAATGAACTCAAGCTTACTTTACTTAGACTTTAGTTCTTATGCTTTTTCACTTTTGAAGTGAAAAAAAATATAGGGCTGGAAGTCACAACAGAAACTTTGCTTATTCCAAATACCATCCCGAGTCAGAAAATCACAAGTTTCAAGATCTGGGAATGATAGAATCATGGTCCTGATAAGAACTGAGAACAAGAATGTGAACACAGATGGAGTTGCCCTGGCATTAGCTCACAAATCAGTTACGTTTTCTTTCTTCTGTGCAGCTGTGGCAAGAGATTTTCAAAGGACCTCTCTGTTTGCACAGTAGATCTTGTCTTGATACAGAGGCTTGGACCACATCTCTGGAGGCCCTTTTTAAACCAAGGGCAAAGGAAAATATTATTTTTCTCTGTTTATATTCCTTTAGTTGGTAAAAGAAAAAAGAAAAAAAAAAAAGAAAACAGATGGATGAGAAGAGCTGAATGTCATAATCTGTTCTTTTTTGAGATACTCAGCCAACTGGCTCCTGTGAGGAACTAAAATTTCCGTAGTGTGCTTTCTTCTGCTGATCCACTTGCACACATGTCATTTCTCTGCCATTAGTAGGATACCTGTTAGCTAAGTCCTAGAGAAACAGAATAGTATCAAATCCTCTTCTAGCACAATTGAACACACAATATGGTATATTTTTTTGCTAAAAGGAGTTCAAAATTATTGGGTAAGGAATTTACATAGAAGGAGCAAAGAATAAATACTTCAGATAAACCAATCACTAAATACAGGACTCTCTATCAGTACTTAATTAGGCAGTGCAAGCCACTGCTGATCATGGTATGAATCAGGAATTCTGGATTTTGTCTATAAAGCCCTTATTTCTTTTACAAAAATGACATACAAATAAAAGTCTTAATATTCCTTCACCAATTCAAAATATTAAAAAAAGAAAAATACTAAAATTGAGATCCTGATACTTTATATTTATTTATTTATCCATGCCAGAATGTTTTTGTTCCAAAAACCCAAGCTTTTCTTTATATATATATATATACATAATGGTGTAAGCCTATAGAAACCTGTCATGCAATAGTTCTCCACAACCATTATATGCTGTCCAGTTAAAGAAATTTAGAAGAGGTAATTGAAACCAGGCTCTTTCAAAACATCACCTTCATCCTGGGTATGATTTCCTGCATATATCTCCCCTCACACAGAGGTGTCCAAATTCTTTCTAATTGTGATGATAGGCAGGATATAGAACTGACTTGTCACTTGCTATGCATGAGCTGCTCCATGAGTCAGCTTTATAGGCAACTGGTAGGAGATACTGTGCCCATAACCCAGAGAAGAGTAAATCAGTTAGACTGAATGGATTCATATATGCCTACTAGAAGCATTCATATACTTCTAATGGTATAAAGGCTTTTATTGCAGCTTGACCTTAATTAAAATATGTCATTAAAAAGCACACACAAGTATGCTCTCAGTGCCAGTTTCTATAAAATGCTGCATCAATTGTTCCAAAAACAGACATAGGCCATGCCCATCATGACATCATATTTAGGGATTTTAGGCCACTGGAAAAACAAGACAGAAGTTGGTTTCTTTTCTTGCCAGGTTTACAGGTACTGTGAAGTAGAATAATGAATTATTTCACCACTTGTCCCAATTCAGCAAAACACTTCTGTGTTACTAACTTGAAACCCATCCTTTGTCCCACTGATTTCAGTTGAATCTTAGTATCAAAATAAATGTCAGTAACTGGAAGTTATAGGTGAACACCCTATATTGAGCTCTGGTAGGCGGAGAAAGAAGGAAAGGAAGACTGAGGTATGTGAGACTGGAGGAAATAAGTAGTACTGGCCACCTAGACTTCAAGCCGTCCCAAGCACTGCTTACATAATTTCTAGGCCTTAATATAGCCTTATCTTACATTTATTTCTACTCTATGCTATGGAGATTCCAAAGATACACAAACATTCCTGAACTGTAACTGTATGACCTAGGCATATTGCAGAAAACACAGTATTTAGCTATTTAGCCCAGATGAACCCCTGCCCCATCACACCCATGGTACTTTTTGCTCAACACCATCTGGGATGTCTCTGATAGACTTCAGAGTGAGCCACACAGACTTATCTTTCAGCTCTACTTGTCATTATATAAAGTCTAAGCTGAAGCATTATTACCAAATCTTCATTAGTTGATGCTTTGTTGCTTCAAAATTCTCCAGAGAGTCAATGTCACAGGAGGATGAAGCAGTACTTCATAATCAGGTTCCAGCTCTAACACAATCGATATGCATGTTGTGGGTGTCATTTAATGTGACATTGTATTAAAAAGCATGGATTAACAAGCTAAATCCCTTCCTTCCCCTTATTAGTGCTGCCCAATGAACCATGTACTTGCACAATCATGTGAAAGGCGTTTGGCTTTTTCCTTTGCAGTCCCCATTCTTCCTTCCCATCCAGTTCAGGGTAGTAGCCCTGATTAAGCACACTGGTCATCACTAAAAATTCAACATTACAAGATCAGTTAATTTTTACTTTAACTTCAGGTAGAAATCATAACATCCCTGATATGGGTTAGTTACAGACAAAATATAAACATTTAAAAACCAGTTTTCTTACAACTAGGTCAGTTTACTGCCTTCACATTAAATATTTGCGAAGTCTTTTTCTGAAATACATCAAATTTTTGTAAAAGTTTAGCTATTCCTGTGACTACTTACTAAACCCCAAGATGCAATTTAGGTTTGTTTGGCCAGACTGAAAAATAATGACTTCGTAATTTTACATTTGTTTTAAAAGCATGTTTTCAAAACTGCTGGGATGAAGGGTATTGAGTATAAAAAAACCAAGCCATCACCTTTCAAAAATAAATTCCACCAATCTCTACCATATTTGCAAACTCACAGAATAAGAAATTTCAACAAACATTTTTATTTCTTTAAATATCTGTTGTGAATATGGGAAGACAATGTATTCCGCTTAGTGAGGAAAAGCTGCTTTGTGCTTAGCACTGTTTGATATGTAAACAGGAATGAGATAAAGACAAAGCAAAACAGTTGACATCAATGTAGTAAACGACATTTACAGAACATGATAATGAATAGCTTCTGGCTTTTTTCCTCTCAGGGAAAAAGGGCATGTATTACTGCCTTTTTTTCCCGTGTCTCCAGTTTTTAAACCTATTTGAATCTGAACACATTTTATATCCTTTGAACTTTGTTACACTACAGCAGTGAGCTGGAGTTCCTGCTAATCATTTAAGTGCACACACTTCTGCTCATAACTTGTGCAATAAAGTACCAAAAGCACCATTTAAAAAAATATGAATAGTTTGTTAATGTCAAGATGTAAGGTTCCAGCATAATATTAATTAACTAAACACTGTAGACAGATTTGATGACAGCCAGAACACAGTTCTTATTTTCAGTTTTCTAAACTAACAAAATAACAAGTTATGCATGTGTTTTGTAAACTGGTTCTAGCACAGAAAGCTTATATTAGCCTGTGTGTTATCCAGTAAGTAGTTTTGCCTTGATATTTCATAAAATGAAATTTCAAATAATTCTGTAAGAAAGACTATGTGTACTATGAAGTACAGAAGTATTACAAACAGTGGATATACTGAAAAGAAAAACAAAGAAATACATTTTGGTCTTTATCCTCAAAATACCAAATGTTGGTAGGCTACAATCAGGTATGTTTTCTTTCCTAATTATATTGATAATCCTGTGGAATAGGTTGAAATCAGAGACTCAAGCATTCTGTTCCTAAAATTACATAAAAACATAAATTTAGAATTATTTCATTAAAGAAAAAAAAAAGAATGCACAACAGGAGTGACTCAAAATAGAAATTTTCACACCTCTGATGGTAATACAAGAATTAATATAGACAGTATACCTTGAACTGTTTGTCTGACTCATGATTCAGATACTTTACAGGACAGAATCATGAGATCATAGTTCTGTGAACTATCACTATAAAAGCATAATTTTGAAGCTTAATATACATGAAATATGCAGCACAGTGCTGATGGTGATGAAAAAGTAGCAAATACTGAGCATTGCTGAAGACGTAAAAACAATAAGCCAGTCTGCTTATTTTGCGAGTGCAAACTGGTCCAAACCACTTCCTGAAATGCTTCAAAAATTGTTTGAACTTTACTCCTACAACTAAAAGTAATTTTGTATTTCTGTGTTCAGACTTACTTTGGCCAGGCAGATGTCATTAAGTTTAAGAGGCTCAAATGCATTTCTCCACCAGCACTTGCTACTTTTAAAATGCTCATTCATTAACTAAAGCTTACTGTGTAAAGAGCCACAGTATCTGATCTAAACTATAAAAGGTGCTTTGGGAACCTGCTTATTACTTTCACCAGTATGCAGTTAAAACACTGACAATATGCTTCAAAATTATTTCATATAACCACTGATTGTACCTCATGAATCAGTTTCAGATCAGCTGATTTACAAGAAGCCCTCTTCTTCTTGTATATGCAGGTATGACCATGTGTATTCAGGTGTGTATATTAAACAAATAATTCTGAACAGTAATATCCATTTAAAACTATTTTAACTTGGTCAAAAATAAAAGGTAAGGCCTCCCTAAGCCACTAGGCACTCTAGGGACTTTTGAAATACTGGGAAATATATATATTTTAAATTTACTTAAGAACGACCTTTTTTTTTAGAAGTATTAATATAATTAATAATTAATCAATAACAATTATTCACCTTCCATGGGCTAAGAAAGTCTCATACAATACACAAATATGATGTGGTGCAGTACCAAACTTTATCGTAACTTACTTTATTCTACAAAGCAAGAATTTTCTCCTTGCAGCTATAAATGGAGTAAATTCATATGCATTTATATATGTTATCCATTTAGCAATCAACAATTCACAGTCAATAGCTGCCACTCCTTTAATGTAAGAAGAGGGTTCTGCCTTTCACACAGCCACCAAGCTACACGATGCTGGGCACAGGGGTTAGTAATGGAGAACCCCCGACTGCTCTCCCATGCTCAGCAAGACCAGCTTTGCCGCCCCACCTCAGGACCCATTTCTGTCCCAAATGCATTCCAGGACAGTCCAAAATGCAAACAGGATGGATGTATGTGCCTGTTTCTCTCACATCTTTTCATCCCTCCCCATAAAATCATTATGTGACCTCAATTAAGGGTCACAAATGAAATACTTCTGACATTAAATCCCCCGCAGTGTCTTCCTTTGCCTCTCATAAGGCACAAAGTACCAAGGACACAGCAGCTCAGCAAACCTGAAGCAAACCTCAGAAATCGCACACTGAGATCTCGATTGAAGGGCTCCATCTAAGCAGGTTACTCAGGTGCTGAAGGAACACTGACCTTATACTGTATAAAAGGAACTGGCCTTTTTAAAGCACATTTGAAGATTTAGAGTACCTTCATGGTTTGTGTGTCAAAACAGGACAAAGAGACTCCCTACTGAGTCTCGGTGCTAAAATCTGCACTTTATTTACACCTCGGGATCTGAAAAGTTAGGTTTTATTCAAATACATTCCTTTCTAACAAAAATGAAAACAAATACGTTTTTAAAAGGTAATAAAAATAAACAGAGAAGAAATATGATAATAGAATAAATTATGTTTAAAAGCAGTCCTTTTCCCCCTAATATATATGGGAAGCAGGAATGGGAATATATTGGAGAAGGTTGTAATTGCATGTTTAAAAAACAGGCTCCAGAATAAACGACATAACCAAAATTTGACACATTCTCATTTGTTCCAGTTTTGTCTTAGGGGCCAACCCAATCCCATTACATACTCACTGAAGTTCAGTTTGTTATAGGACATGTCTTAATAGATGCTGCTCCATTCCTCTTAATTGCTACCTTGCTACTTAATTGCTGACTTAGGAGTCCTGTTTAAACAGGGGATTAGGTCTGAAATGTGGTAAATATGCATAATGGAACTGAAAATATACTGGGAAAAGAATCTCAGAGAGCATAATGAAAATGGGGGAAGGACTGCAGCTACAAGGATGCACAGATGCATCTCTAATAGTGAACCTGATTTCTCCAAAACCAAAGACATGAGTTATACAGAAGTAAACACAAAGAAATACTCAGAAATATTAGGACAAAAATGTACAGTCTCCAGCAGTACCAGTGTTAACCCATCTCTATTTGAGACAGAAAAGTGATAAAAAAATAAAGTCAAGTGAACAATGATTTCAATAGAAAGACACATAGAATCATCACCGTTATTGAAAGGCTTGGGTTGGAAGGGACCTTAAAAACCATCTAGTTTCAACTCCCCTGCTATGGGCAGGGATCCCACCCACTAGATCAGAGTGGCAATATTTACAGCAAAGAAAGGTCATATAGACTTTCTTTGTCTTTTATTGAATGCCAGAAAATTTTAGTAACATAGGACAGTCTCCAATTGTTTTTCAACAAACTATTCCACTAAATAATTTATTTTCCTGTTTTCATTATTATTTTCATTATTAATGTTTACAGTGAAAGGCCACGGCCTTATTTTTACAAGTGGTTAGCACTTTTCTTAGTCTTCATAATCCTCTTCTTGGTTGAAAAGAGATCACAAAACTGGCGCCGGTGTATCAGCATCAAAATAAACACTGCAATTACTCTGTAAGTTTAATATTAAGCTGTAATGAATGCCAGCTTGGTAAACTGATTTCTGTACATTTAATTATTTGATTAGGTAAAAATTCCAAAAAGGTTAAAGGAGAAATTGGAAGGTGCCAGCATTTGTCAGAACCCATACATCACACTTCTCTGCAGTCATGATTACAAATACAGTTTGTTTGCCAAATGGTATTTCTACATTGTTTCAGTGCCTTTTTCTATCATTTCAGTCAGCAGAAAATTTGTAGTAAGTTTTTTATTTCAGAGAGCTTTCTTGATTTGCATCTCTCTTTGTGCAAACTGCATCTTTTGTAACAAGTTTTCTCACCCGTATTACTACTATTCAAGAAATGTTTAAACTTACAGTCAGACAAGTATAAGTCTTATTATCACAGACAGGTTACTGATCAAAATCAGAGAATCATAGAATCACTAGGCTGGAAAAGATCTTTAAGATCATTGAGGCCAAAATCCAGAACCTTGAAACACTCTGGACCTATTCGTCTCTCCCCAGCGTGTCTCCTTGTCTGATCCAGAGTTCTGTTTGCTCAGGTCTGGCAAAAATACAGCTTTTCCTGGTTCAATAAGCTAATACATGTGTGCATTTTATGCTATGATTCCAAGAGAAGTGTCATAAACTAACTGGATATAGACAAGACCTATACACTGAATAAAAAAGTTCCAAAGATCATCTGGGTGATGGGTGGTTCACTGAAAGATATTCACACACCATTCTGTCTCGCATTATATTGCATAAAATAAATTCAGAAGCCAGACTAGTAGAGTTGCCATTCTTAGGAGCTGTATAAAACTAAGATCCTGGCATCCTCTGGTCGTTAGCACTCAACTAGCATACTTAGAAAATTTTAATTCGTTACTTGTAGGCATTAGGCAAAGCTTATTTTCAGTAACTAAATACAGAAAATATTGTGCAAGTCCAGAAATCAAAGGAAACTATAAATGGCACTAATCTCACACAACCAGGTTTAACCCCAGAGTAGTGGTAATTTTGAGTTATGATTAATGAAAGAACTAGAGGAAGAAAACGATGCTGCACTTTGGGTTGCCTGACTTTCCTAGAGAGAGCTGGCTACCAGTGCAATGAAAACTACATGGCAGCACGGGGAGCTGAGTGAAGACAGCAAGTTCAAACAACGGTGAGAGGCATCACCTGCACTGCATCCAGCACTGAGATAAGCTGGGTTCAGTGACTGGGGCTCTGTACGTCAATAACAATTTCCAAAACAACTCATTCCTGACTGGAAATTCATCTACAGTAATTGAATCAGGATGATTCTAAGAATGACTTTTGAAACATAAACTGCAGAATTGTGTTATCATGCTAGATTTATGCTACGTAATAGCTAAGCGGTTTCAGGAGCTGAATCCACTGAATCTCCCACCACATATGAGATGATTAGCAACCTAGTAAAGCACAAAGACATATTTTGTACTTAAAGTAAAAGCCAAATTAACTTTTCTACCATTTATGTCAGTAATCACATCTACTTTTAAGCCAGGATTTCTATGGCAATTTCACCCTTTGGAGCTACATTCATTTTCCATTTGATGTGAAATACTGGTGGGCTGCTTAAACAGTCAGCATTTAATTTCTTCACAGAGGATCAAATTTAACCTGAATATATATATATATATATATATAATTTTCATAGCTCTCTGGAGATTTCTTTTTCCTAACAAAAGGTTGAAATTGGCCCAGACACTTCAGGTGTGAGATACTCATCAACAGAATTCACAACAAATTGGAGAATCATCTGGTACATGTTTATTTTTGCACTTGCTTTTCCCACTTAAAGCAATTTATTCTAAACAATTGTATGTATAGTTTTCTGCTAAAATGAGGACAGATGTCTTCAGTAGACTCTAAAGATCTCAGTGCACTTAATTACCAAGTTTGTTTCTTTCTTTTGAATTAAACAGATTTAAGTTTTTTCTTGCCTCCTATTCTTCATCTTTCATGCCATGGACATGAAAGATGGAATATTCTTCTCTTATTTTCTGCACCTGTTTTCTATATCATGCTTACACCAAAAAAGACAAAAAAGACAAAGCCTCCCTCAATCAAAGAAATATCAAACAGTATCGATGTCAGTCAAATGAAGTAAATGTAAGTTTGTGGACTAAAACTAAACATGCAAAGGTAAACTGACTAAAGCAATAAAAAGGCAAAAGCCAGAGTACTTTTATATGGTCTGATGCAATTTTTTCTATTCCAAACTCACACCAAGAGAATGTAAATTACCAGATATTATCAGATATCTGAGTTCCTTTAGGACAACACAGAAATACAAGGAAGAGTGCCTTGGCTCTACTGTACCAGTATAAATGTAAAATTCATTCCTGAGAAAACTTCATGTGTTCATTTACATGTAGTTTTACAGGCTCATCTTGTTAGAATTATGATGGAGAGAGAAACAGTTGTTGAAAAGAGAGGTAATCAAAATGAATGATTTCTTTGCCTCTCAGAGTCTGCCAATGGAAGATTGAACATCCTCTGCCACTAGTCAATCAATATGCATGAAGAATAATGCAATGAAGAGGGGATTGTTAACATCAAATGAAAGAAAATACCCAAAGGAATATGAGTTTTAGATTCTTGAACAAAGCAGAGTTTCTACAGCATTTATTCTGAAAGCCAGGCAAATAACAATTACACTTGGGACCTCAGACAAAGACCCTGAGCTGTCTCAGACCAATTTTACTACCTTTACCTTACTAATAAAAATTCTTCTTGAATTTCAAGTAAGTTAATGATTGTTAAACATCACTGGAGGTATAATTTTTTAAAGTATCCTTTGGGAATAAAGCAGTAATATCAAAAGCTGCTAATGTCGAAACTGGAATAAATAAATTAATCATTAAAATCCAAAGCTAAGTTGCTTCTGCTTTCAAGTAGAAAAATGCTTTGGATATCTTGACATGTAATTAGAATGCAAGTGTGTAGCTGTGTATGTAACTAACCCTGAATTCAGGATGAACCACTCAAAACAACTACACAGCCAGATATTCAAAACAAATATTGTGAAATAAAATTAATAACATAGACCTATACCTTATGCATGAGGTACAGGTATCTGCAAATAGAAAAAGAACCACTTAATTTGCAAAATAAAGCAGATGACACAAATTAACATTTCAGTTTTGTTTTGAAAACCTAAGATGAGATCCTGACTATGTATTCTGTAACTGCAATGCCAGCCTCCTAGTAATGTATCTTGTAGGACACAATTATCCAAAAATGTCTCACAGAAAGGGGGTTTAAGATAGAGGAAATGCAGTCAATATTCATAAAGACACTATATATTAACTTTAACACTGACATTATTGTCAGCTGTCTCCTGAATGTTAATATACACAGTGATAATCTTAAGGAGGAAGGTTTAGTCTACATGGTCCAGTCATCATATTTCCCATGCTAAAAAACACTAAAAAAATTTCTTAGCTGCTGTACACTAATAGGCTCCTAAGGGTTCCATCTAATTTTCCTTAAAATATCGCAGTCTAACCCTAAAATATGAGACTAAACCTAAAAGCTAGCTGAACAGAAGTGAAGCACACAAAAAAGAAAAATGAGATGAATTTTTTCCCATAGAGTAAAAAAATCAATATTTTTGAATATTCTTTTTTAGAAATCAATATTGAATGAAAAAAAAATCCCCAAACCTACACTCCATTCTATTTTTTAATCTCAGATATATCTGAAAATATGTATTGTGAAATGTTACATTAGAATGAGATAAAATTAGTTCTACTCAATCAATATCACTTTGACACATGAAGTTGTATCTTAATACAACATATAATATAGTTTCTGGTGTCCATCCGCAGTAAAACTGAGTTAATCATGATTTTTACTATCCAGCATAACAAATCACACCCATCAGTCATTTACTGCTGCTGTCTCTCAACACTTCCTTTGAAGTGCAAAGATCAACACTGACACTTGAAGATCATGGTCCAAGAGATTAATGGAGCCCGAGCTTCAAAGAAATAATAAGAGAAGAAAAAGAGCCTAAGGAAAAAAAACCCACAAAAATATAAACATTCCTTTTGGTTCAATTCCTGCTCACATAAAGAATACACCAGGTTGAATAAACTCATGAGCACTATTTGCTCAGAAAACCTACATTAATGAGGAAAACAAAGGAAAACTGAAGAAGGTAGGAGTATTGGATAAATGGGAAATGGAAGCTGAAGTTCTAAGAGGGCAGGGAAAAACATATTAAAGAGAACAATGTGAAAGCATATTTTGCTGGAATACACATATGACCTACATACAGTAAAGATGGTTCAGTCTCAAAAAAGAAATCAGTTTAAAAGTTCAGACATCAGTAAATACAGTGTAAATAGGAAAAGAATACATGGGAAGCAACAAAAGGAAACAAATAAGAAAAGATAACAGATAAAATTTAGACAGTTCTTTTGAAGCTGAAAATATTCCAGATTACATAGGTATAGAACTCTCTCAAACAAGTTTAAATCTGCTCCAGAATCTCAGACAAATACATCTGCTTTATATCTCTCTCTACTACCTTTCCTATAACCAGCCTGGTTTAGTTTAGCTGTCAGATGTTGTTGGAATCTAAGTAAATGGAATTGCCTCATTACATTCAGAATGTACAGATCTTGCCCTTAAAATAGTACTACTCATTATGAATCAGATTTTCATGGCAACATTGCATGAAGATAGTCAAGAAACAAATGTTCACAGTTAAAGCTTTTCACTAGACAGCTGAAATATAAGTAAATCGTATCAGGAAGATGTAAACTGATGGAAGTGTATAATTTTTATATTTTTTGCTACCACTCAGTTTAAAAAAACCCAACAAACAACCCAAACTATTTTCTATTTTACTTAGGGTTTCACCTCTCCATATTCACTTATTGTACTGAAACAAATTCCAGCAAAAATAATTTAGACCTAACTCTTGTTTTTGAAATCTCCCTTGTGTTTGAAACTGTATCTTCAAACTACCACATTATATAGAAAGATTGTCAAGTGTGCTTTGAAAGTCTTTATACCCTTTGCTCTCTACGCATGATACTGTACACAGTTTGAACTACTTGTATCACTGCATTGTTTTTTAAGTGTTAATGTACTTAAAATTCCAGATTTTCGGAGAAATTGCATGTGCTACATGTAATCAAGTCAGGGCAGGAAAACCTGTCCAAAAAAACCCCCCAAAAAACCCCAAAACAAACTGCTTGTTCAACCAGAACTTGAATGCTTGTTTTAAATTTAAGACACCTTTGGAAGAAGGTCTCTTTGCAAGAAGAAGGACTTGACCTTCATGTCCATTCAGCTGCAGAGATGGTGATCCTAACATCTCCTGTCACAGCTTCTCTCTCCTCCTGTGCTGACAGAGCCCATAATGGAAAAGTGGAATACAGCAGAGGAACCTCTGAGTATGATCTTTACCCTCCTTCTAAAATTAAATACAATTAACTCCACTTTCCTGACAGCTTAGAGCTTTATTCTGGCAGCAGGATTTTAAAACTAAATTGATTCTCAACACTAGGCTTTATCGGGGTGAGACTCAGAATTTTGGTACAACTAACTTATGCTGAGTTTCATCACATGAAGTCTAATGGCAGTTTGATAAAGTGATGTAACTTGGCACTTCATACAGAAATTATCATTCCAGCAGGACAGGAAAATCTGATGTAACTTTACAGATCTAGCTGTTTCATTCACAACATTTTAATGCAACTAATTTTGTAATTTAAGTCTAACACTTGCTTGGATTCTCCTCTAGTCATTATACACAGATATCAGCATCAGGCAAGTTGTGAAGCAAAGGCATTAAAACGATCCAGTGTAACCACCCCTGTGAACTGAGCAAAACCAATCTATCACCGCTGCCACTTCTCTTACTGCTCTCTGTTTCACCTTGGTTGCAAGATTCACCACTAAGTTAGCACCTAGTGTAACTGTGAGGCTAAGCAAAATGAGCTAGAAAAGCTCGTACATGCTTTTATTGTGAGGCTAAACTTCACAGACCACCAAAGTACTGACCACAGCCATGGACAGTATCTGCACCAAGGAAAAAAAGTAATCCAGAGCAAATCAATAGCAAATTGAGAATATAACTTCAAATTGTTGTTGTCTCTGTATTACACATAATTATCATCATCAAGATAAAGAAGTCCTAGAGTTCTTTGAAGCACGGTAAATTAATAGAAATTTTGAAATTTTTCAATCAATGATCTGCTGATAAAAATCAGTTTCCGAATGTAATGAACACATGGCAGTAGTTGTCAATCAAAAAGCTTCTATCTGCCCTTTCAAGTCTTTCTCTTCATTTCTGACAGGCTTCCCTTGCTCAGTCTTGAAAATTGATCTTACCTTTCAGCAGTTATTTCTGTCTTTATCCGTCATAATCCACATGCAGATTCGATGGGAGATGTGTTCATTCAGATCCTTTCCTATGTAGATTAAATGCTTGCCACTCTAACATCCCAGTTGTGTGCAGGCTCAATAGAAAGTGCCCAGCTATCTCTCTTCATAAGATGCCTTAGCAATTATAGTGCTTTCAAGTACACACATTTAAGTTTCTGAGCACAAGCTCCCTCTCAGGACAACACCAAACAGCAGAGATTTACAACCAAACAACCTCCCCTACACAATGGCGCAAAACCCCAGCCTCACAGAAGTTCTTAGTGATTCCAAAAGGGAGGGATTTCACCTTTAAGCAATTTACATTAACTCTCAGTCCAGGATTAGGTATTTCATAAAACATGAATTACATCTCATCTTTTACAACATCATATTGGCAAAATTGCTTTAAAACTTTGAGGTACTTGTATCTAAAATAAGAATTAAAAAAACAATGCAATGTCTCATTTCTTATATTGCAATGGCTTAAGAAAACAATACTAAAATAGGGGTACTTTGTGATCTTAATGGACATTATTTACTAAGATTGTTGAATCTTCTACATGAAATTGCAATATTAAACAATGCAAAGAGGAACAGAAAAATTGTCAAAAAAAAAGCTGGGCAGAAACAACCTGCCAAAGGTTTCAAAAGGCCTGTTATCAAGTTAATCTTACTATTAGAATGAAGATTACACTTGCTTAAAGAAAACATGAAAAATTCACTTATGAGTGTTACCAGAATGATATAATCTCATCAAAATTCGACTAAGTCAGAAATAATGAACTTCTAAAAGAGGCCAGATCCTGCCTTCCTGATTCATGAGTGAGTTTGATGCAGAAGAAATTCATTCCTAATTTAACTTTATCAGCTGAGAAAGATCTATCTCACTGAAGTACTGCACCCAGGAGTTTAAGGTAAAAAAAAAATTGGCCCAAACACTCTCAATAATGCAAGATACAATCTACTCCACATAGGCAAATCAAAGCATTATTGATAAAAGCAGGTTTATGCAAATATTCAGCTATAAATTACTTCTAAAGCTTTGGTGCTGCAATGTTCAGACATCTATTCAGAAATACTGTTTTGTTCTTTCTGGATGATTATCAGATATCTTATTAGGTTTATGCTAAGTTCTTTCCTGTCTGAGCTTCTTGCAAAGAAACTTCAAACTCTTTCATTTTCTGAACAAACTGAGTCTTTCCAAACAACTTATGCTAGAAGAGGAATAAAGTAATCATCAGGAACTTAGAATACTTTTGGTCTTCCAAGTCCTCAAAGGATTTAAAATACAGAATTTAACTCTTCTTCTCCCTGCTTTGAAGTGAATAATTTTTAGCAAAGGAACTTAGCCTGAGGTTTCTTCAGAGATAGAGCGGTAGGCTATTCTGTATAATACAGAAATGGTAACAGCTTAAAACATTACCAAACAATGGTATTCTGAAGACTTCTGTCTAAGAAAAAAATCATAAGCAAGGAATATTTTCTCTGTAAAAATTAATGTGGTGTCTTTCTATTTACAGGTCCTAAATCTAGAACTGCTATTTTATTCAAGTAACCAGCAAAGGTGGAAGATGAAAAAGTTGAGAAAAAAAATCCATGGGAAAAAGGCTTAGATGTGAAAACCTGAAAACATTCTTCTAATACAATTTTCATTACTATTGGTCATTTTACAGTTACTCACTATACTAATTTAAAAGGTAATCAGTTTAAGAGAAGATCATTAATACTAAATAGGCTTCTCTCATTTCAGTGACACTTCTTAGGAAAGACTGAAGAGTAAAAGGCAAATTATCTAGGTGAGGATTATTTTTTAATTCTAAAATAATCTGAATTAATAAATTCCCAAAAATTACTGAAAAAAACCCAAAAGCTCCTCCTATAGTAAACATTCGGAGTATATTAAACCTTAGACATGCTTCATTTGGGTGTCTATACTCAGCTCTTTATATTTAAACTCTCACTGTTAAAGGTGATGTAATCAGCATAGTTTGTGGAGCCACAAATGTGGTTCAGTTCACCCAAAGCACACATCCATGTGTGAGCCTATATACAGCTGAGCAGGGACTCAATCTCCCTTGACTGCAAATGGGAGCCAAGGCAATCAGCTCATGTGGAATCACACAGAAAGACATAATTTTAGGTGCTGGGTGTTGAATCCTGTCCTTGGGTTCAAAGCAGTCAAAACTTTTGCTTCTGCTTTTCTTACTAATTCGTTGCAAAATAAATATCAAAACGAAAATGGAGATACCAGTTACATTTAGTGATATTTCATCAAAATACACCTGTTCCATAAGAAAATTATAAATAAATAAAACAGTTTTTACCTTAAGAAACAAACTTTTCAGCAGGGAAAAAACCAAAAATGACAGACCTACTCTAGGCCACAGAAGATGGAAAAATAACGAATAAATTTCTATTCTTTTTCTCCTTTAAGGCAACAGTACTAATGGATATAAAACTGATCTCGTTAAGAGACTACGCATGTACTTCAGAACTAAATCCTCATGAGCAAGTATTCCATAATAAATAATGTCAGGGGTCATTGAAAAGTTAGCAAAAAATTTTAGCAATTGGAAGAAGGATCCCAACAGCAGAGAGGCATTAAAATAAGGAAACTTAATACTAAATATAAAGTTGTTTTCCTACCTGTGTGCAGACAAATTACTGAGGTACAGGGTGTATTTTTCTTCAGCAGACAACCCATCCATCATGAAGTAAAAAACATGAAAATTACTCTGGTTGAGAGGCTGGATAATGACACGAGACTTCTCCAACATGTATGTATAAATCCTAGCTGATTAAGAAACAAACACATAAATCCATCATTATACTGATTGTTCTAAACTTAAATATCTTAAACCATTCACCATTGCAACAGTTAAGAATAAACAATGTTTCCTATAAAATGATCCGAGGGGACCTTATAAAATACAGTATTACCATTCATACCCATGGTTTTCTATATAAATCACATATAAAACCCTAATTCCACTAAAATTGATGGAACAAACATATTACCTTACTTACTTATTATTTGACATTACCATTAAAACTACTTAGTTTTAAAGATGCTGATGTTGATATGTACCAGTTGCTGTATTTGGTGAGACTCTCTAAGAGACAAGCTATTTGTCATCTCACCAAAGTGTAGCCATCTGAGCATTGGCATCTATCCTAGCCTCCTTCTTAAGTGAAAGATGGAAGAGAGAGTCAAGACCTCTTGGAAAAAAACACACTTGGAAGCATTTCTTCTTTCTCTGCTGGCAATCAAGAACACAGAGATGAATAGTTTAGATTAACCCCCTAGCTTCTAGATGGCTGCATAGAGACAAATCCTCTGCAGAACTGGTTATCAACCAGCTCACTAACCTGAGCCTGGGGAAACATGGGCAGTGCAGGAGGGCTATGATGACGTGGACAAATGAGAAGCCATGTGAATCAGCACTCTGGGAAGAAGGTGAAGGAGGATGAATCTGAGTGAGATTTGCCTACAGAAATGCAGCTTACAGGATCATACATAACGTCAGGCTCGCTAAGATTCTGAAAGAGGCAAAGCACAGAAGCAAAGCAAATATTGAGCCCTTAGATCCATTCACCTGTTCATAAGATAACAGGCATTTTAGAGATACCTGTGAAGAGACAGAGGGATATTCACCGTTTTGGGCAGGCTGCTCTTGAGCTCTCTCCTGGGAGTACAACACCATGTGGCTCCAGATGCAAGAGACTAAGAGAACAACAGAATGTCCAACTGCAGCTAGAGGTCAGGGCCTTTCTGGTCAGTGGGAACCTGATCCCAGTGACCACTTACCCTGCTGCTGGCACACCTTATCTCATCATTACTTGATACTAGCTGTGGTGCAAAGACCAGGAGCAGGTCTCTTCACACACAGCTGAGCACCTCCACCTCATGGACGCAGTCCATTTTGCTGCAGCTTCAGGCTTTTCAATATCTGCAGAATGGCAGGGCTTTCACAGAGTCTTTGTGAGCATCCTCACCCTGGAAAGGATTGTTGAGTTTAGAGCATAAGGTGCACTTCTCAGCAATGGAGCACCTATATTTTTGAAACCCTGTAAGCAGATGAGAATATTAAATGATAGCTTCCCATAGCCTGGCTTTCAACCAAGTGATCCAGGACTCCTTTCTTTATGAACTGGAAGTAGTTTTTGAACATAGGGTGATTGTAAATACTGGTGCATGCATCCTGCAGCACAGTATGTTCTCTAAATGTATACCACTCATGTCGTTTTAGAATTTTTCTCTTTTTTTACTTTTTTAAAGCTGGCTGGGATTAAAGCAATATTTTCAGAACTAGTTTTGGACTCACAGGTGTTGCCCAATGCAAAGTGAAACACTTTGGTGAATGAGCATGTATCAGAGACACAGTAGCTGCATTAGCCTAATGACTAGGCCAGCAGGCAGAATGTCATGTTCCTGTCACCATACAGTTGCTAATGCCCACAATAGCTCATTCACTGCTAAGCTGGTTATCGCTATATAATCTGTATTTTCCTGGTTATTTTATTTTAAATTCCACCTGTCTTCCCATCTTTTGAAGTTCTTTAAGTTTCTGTCTATACTGTTGAAATAAACGCAGCAAACCTGAGGTTACTTGAAACTGTGTGTATGAGGCTACACAGCCTTTGAGAACACTGCTGAAACACAGTGTAGACTGGAGGCAAATGAAATGGGTGAATCTTGAGATTCTACTGTTTTGAGAAAGGTCTCAGCAGCTAAATTCTGTCCTTGAACTAAATATAACTATGCAAGGTCTCTCAAAGAACACACAGGCCGAACCATCCTGGATACATCACAGTTCAGGGGTACAGAAGGTCAGTGGTGCATTAGCCAGGGACATCCTCTATGCACAGAGGTGGCCTGACACATGTGCTGGCAACCAAAACCATGCCTGGGATTCTGGCTAAGAGACAGCAGGACTGACAGAGAGGAGTTGTATGTCTGACTTGCTGAACCAAGGAGACAATCTGGCCCAATTAATCATCCTACTAAATGCAGTAGTGAACGGCTATTATGGAATCTATATTATGAGAAATCGTGTATCATCCATCTAATCCTCTGCTGCTACACTACAGAAAAAACTAAAAAAAACAAACCTGTACTGGAAGTAAAAGGGCACACTTGGGAAATCATGTATGTTTCTGGCTCCAGTAACTTTGCAACACATTATAAATTGAAGCAATGTAATCAGGCAGGACTGGCCCAGACACACACTTTCATCAGAATCAATCATTACCTGGCTGCCATTCCTACAGGGTAAAACAGAATAGATGAACCTGAAGGATGATTTCCATCTTTTATTGTGCTTGTAACTTATTTCTCGGTAAAACTAATCAACCATCAATTAATTTGAAAAGAGTCCACTGCAAATCTTTAATCACATTTTTGTGTGCAATATTCTTCACTAAGGCTTTCATAACTACCACTTCAGGTGTTTTTAACATTCATTGATTAATAAAAGCAGGAAAAATGTTACCAAAGGTCATCTGTCTTTTAACTTTAATGATGGACAACATCACTTATTCAGATGACACAAATTAAATCAGCCCTTTCCAAGTACTTCAAGTCACCTGCACTTTAATAAGGCTAAATACATTTCATCTCAACTAGCATCTCCAGCAGTGGGAAGAGCTGTTAAGAAAAGCCAAGCTTCCAATCAGCAGGAATCAAACACAGCACATCTTAATGGTGCTAAAGGAGTCATAAAGAAAATTATCATGGTAGTACGCTTTTCTACAAAGTGAAATTCGTTTGTTAATCTATGTGTGAAATAAAAGGGAGAAAATAATAGAGTTCTAAAGTGAAGCCTGTCTTTTTTGTGCAATGGTAATTGTGCTTACAGACACAAACAAATTTGTACTTCCTTTAGCAGCTCACTTGATCTACTCAGCAGCTACACAGTCAGCAAGCAGATTCTGTATTAAAAGTGTGGCCAGTGAAATCTGTCTTTCAGCTATGCATTCTTAGAAACTACATTACCCCTTCTCAAAAATCATGCTCTCCTAAACACAGCTATTGCTAAAGACAAGAAAACATTTGCCAGTCTATTTCAATGCAATTTACAAAAAAAAAAAAAAAATCAGTCCTTGCTTTTCAAAAGTGAAGACTGGGAACACCAATGCCTGAAAAGCAAGGCAGAAAATGTTCAGATTTTATTTGCTCTTCCTAAGCTTCTTTTTGAGAAATTTGAGGAAACTTGCAGAGGCATTAATTTTCATCTTAGGAATTACATCAACTTACCTGAAGGACCATTCCAGGAAAAAAAAAAAAATCAGCCTTTTACTACTATGCTGTAGAAGTTAAGCATTCTCTAGGAATGATATTCATTTTTTGCCAGAAGATCAATCTTTGAGTTCCGAATTTATTTCAGAAACTTAATGAAATCAATGGTCTGTAGCTTATTCTAAGTGTTTGTTCTAATATAAAACCTTTTACTACATGAAACCTCTTCAGGTATGTGTACTGGCTTTGAGTAGAACCACACTCAAAAGCTCCATCCTTCTTTTCAAAACATTGTGGCAAGGATACAGTTTATGCTTAAGAATGAATCAAACCTAATGATGAAAATTATGGGTAACGTTTCTGTTATTTACTGTACTTTCTGCTAGAAGTATAAACCTTATGTGACAAAAGTCAGAGCATTTCCAGGGTCTAAAAGAAGTTCAGCACAAATAAGAAGCTGTCACAAACTTCACTGGTGTCCACTGAAAACGCAAGTAGTGCCACCTTGAGCTTGCCCTCTATAGTATGAACGTACACATGTACTTTGCATGTCCCTCCCTTAGCAAATTGCTCTGGATCTCCAGCAGTAAGATCTGTCTGTGGAGGAGTTTAAACCACCTTAACCCTTTGATGGAGGCAGTAGTGTGTCACTTGGATTTTTGTTTACAAATCAGACAGATTTAGCCCCGTTATAAAATCATGGCTCAGCAAAATCAGGTGCTCTGCATATTTAAATTTTTAATTAATGTTTAAACAGTGCAAGACAGTAAATACTGATGCAAATAATCTTGCAAAAAATACAGAGAATCCCTGGGTGGAATTTAAACCTGCCAAACACAACATGCCTGATTATTTTCTCATTTATGGTGCTCTAAATCCAGGACAATTTCACTCAGAAGTGATGCTTAGCAGTGTCCAAGAAAAGGCAACATCTGCTATGCAAATCAAACAGCAGGAACAATTGCAAATTTCAGGAATATAAAACACACTTCTACTGCTGTAGTAAGGCTTGTCTCTCTTTTCAGTAAATTATGTAACTTTTGGCTACCTTAGATTTGGTAAGAATAATTGATACAATTCCTAAATAATTAGGGAATAGCAGGGTAGATAAGTAATTTTTTGTATATTTCTTAATGGACCTGACTACCCCTACATTTTCTCATTTAACGCCCATGGCTTGATGAATGATAAAAACAGAATTAGTGTACCATAAAACTGGCACAAATGTAAATATGTACAAAGGATTTATAAAATGTTATCTTTGGGGATTGATCTTTATTTTTAAAAACTCATCTGAGATGCTCTTCAGTCCATGCTAATGTATACATCATTTCGCATTCCTCCCACAAGAGCTTATAAATGAAAAACAAAATCACATGTTTTTAGTTCTGAATTTCCTTTAGAATTATCCTGCATTCATTACAAAACGAACCAGAAAAAAAGTGTTAGTAATTTCCCATGCAGTGACATTTTCCCTGAAGAAACTATCATATTTTCTAGAGTATAGTGAACCATCTCAAGAAAATGTAATTCCCACTGTGAAATATTCCCAAAGAATTGTTTTAGGAAACTCTTCAGAAAGCATAAACACTTTTAAAATTATATTTAAAAAAGGATCAGATTTGGAAATGTTTATCTAATGAAATCTAATTTACTTGGGACAAAAGCATGTCTTGCCATACATTTTCTCCATCCAGAAAGAACAGTGCAAGTCGAAAACTGTCTGTGTGTAGTTATTTCAGCAGACATACCTTGCTTTGACAGTGAGTAGCTTTATGATGACCTATGTGGACCAGAAATGAAAGCTCTCTCTGACTGATTTGGAAGAGCAGAGTTTTCAGAATCAAATTGAAACTTTGCTCAGGTTTCTTGTATTTCTTTTTTTTTCACTAAAGAATGCTAACTAGGGATTAGAAGACTCACATTTGCTCTGAAAGCAGGAACAAATTTCACACTATCTTGCCTCTAACAAGAATAAACATCAGTATGATTCGTAGTTGTTACAAAAGAAGTTCTAAGCTGTAATAAATTACCTTCAATTTCAGTATTACAGAATATACTTGTTTGTTTGCTTTTCACTAAAGAGATTATATTATCACTCACTAATTTAAGGGATACTTAAAATACCCAATATAATATTCGGTACAAATGCATAACTTAATCCCTTTTTTACTTTTACTTCACAGTGTAGCACTACACAGCTCTCTCAGTTTGCTGACCTGTGAAATAAAGAGAAACACGATTTCCCGGGAAAACACGAGGAATCTGTGGGGTCACTTTGTTTCTTGTCTTTCCCTGCCACCTTGTGGTTGCTCAGAAGAGGGCACTGCTCACTCCTGACAAGTGATCAATTCACATGCTATGAAATCTGATCCTCCAACACTGCCTAACCCTCCTCGCCTCTTTCACAAACTTTGAAGCCCTTGCTGTCCAATTCTGTGTACGGCACCCTTGGATCTCTGATCTAACATTCTGTGCGTGATACCAAAATTAACAGATTAAATGATACTTACCTGCAATTAATGTTTTTTTTCTCTCACAAAACTGTAGTTCAAAATACTTTATAAAACAGCTGGAAAAATCATTCAAGGGTGTCTTAGCATGTCCAAAGGCCTCCAAGATACAGTTTACCTGCAAAACAATAGTAAAGAAGCAATAAGAGAGAAAATAAATAAGAAGGTATTTCAAGAAACATCAGTGAGGTTTGCTCGTGATTCATAAATGGGGGAAAAAAAGAAGACCATTTTTCAACTTGGAATTTAAAAAAATCCTAGGCAGTTTTTTTTCCAAAATAGAAACTGAAGTAAGATAGCCCAAAATAAATATATTCAAAAAAAGCAATGTCAGAATAGTGGAAGGTGTAAGGGAAAGGGGAAGACAGTCATTCATATGTGAGCTGTGTCCTTATCAGTAGTTTGGATGTGAGTGACTGGAGTCATATTGCTGGAGCTAGCACACTTAGCAAAAATATTAGAATCTTTGAAGATGGCTTATGAAGTTAGTCAATACTAATAACCCAACAAAGGAATTTACAAGTTTTATATAATGTCAGAAATTGCATAAATTATTGATTTCAAATAGAATTACTTCAGGATTATACTAGCAAAAAACCAAGGAAAATATAGATTCAGACATTTTTATGGCATGTCTCACTAATGTATTTCCACGTATTTAGCTTTTTTTTGTGTAATTAGTTGCTTACACCCCTTACACTCTGAGAGATTCCCTTCAGAACTCTCCTCTATGCATCCTTAGAAGTTGATTGCAATGTGGTCCATATACACTGTTGTTCTGACATCACTGCTTTCATGAAACTGGATGACCTAGCTGGGAGGGAAGAGGTCTGTGGAGTGGCACAGATAACACGTGATTCAAACCACAAAGACAGAGGCTCTAAAAATCAAACCCTTCACAATCATTAATTAAACCAGCCATCTGTGCAGTAGGTGGCAGCAGAAAACTTGTCAGCCTAGTTAAGGTTCCAGTTCCAGTCCAGCAGTGTTTAGGATGTTCTTGCTCTTTAGACTAAAATTCAGCACTTGCTTTAACCTATGCAGCTTTATTAATTTAATGGAGTTATGCATAACTGCAGCAGGAATGAATCCAGACTATTCTGTTCATTAAGGCACCTTAAAAGGCAATTAAATTAGAATCTCTTCTCTATTCACTATGGGTGAGATCTGACACATTCACCTTTACTATCTAAAGTCAGATATCCCATCTAAGCTAGTTGTAAAGGATCTTGCTAATAACCGAATTTGTGATAATTCTCTTCCACCTCCATTGATTAAGACCCATTGATAGCTGTCTCTGAGGTGAGATCTGAGATAAGAAGTTTCACCAGGAAAGGTAATTTTTTATAAGAATTTGAATTGGCAGTCCAGGATTTAGCACAATTTTAAATGTCAGTATGAACCGTTATAGGGAATTAAATATGGATATATGGAAATATATATTTTGGAAATTAAGTATGACTGAACAAAAATTCAGAACTCTTACCTGTTTCTTAAATATATTTAGTACAGAAATATTGACCCATATAATTTTGTTCAATCCTTGCAGTTTTCCTGCAAGTTTACAATTTCTGTCTTGCATACTATTACTTCAGATGTCTCAACACTTACATTGTCCAGCAAAGCATCACCACGCCATACAGGCAAATTTATTTATTTACTGAAGGCTATTTTTTCAATGTTTAAGAAACAGTTCCTTTTCACAGAAATGTTTCCTGTTCACTGCAACACTGATTTTCAAAGTCACCAGAAAACAAAACTGCCTTCACTTTTGAGATTCCTCTTATCACATCAATGCGAGCTTACTCCCATTCCCATTCAGGGAGAAAACCTTCCTTTGACTTCAAAGATGAAAACAAAGCATTTATGAATTTCTATAGACACCTTTTTCCATACAGTTCAAGTATCTCTGCCTATCCAAGAGGCCAAGGTTTTGCTTTGTTCCACTCAGTGATCAGAATGCTACTTACATGTTTTATTTTTGTATCAAAGGTATTTCTGCTGCAGCTGGCTCTGCAAGTGAGGTGTTTCACTATCTGTTTGCAGGCTTCAGTCTTCCCAGAACCACTTTCTCCACTGCAAGATGACAGGCAAGGAAGAGAGGGAGGAATCATCGTTAGTTTCACAATTGAAATGTTATTTATATTCTCTGCTAGCTTTGTTTGAATGGATTTAAGGTGCCTCCATCAAACTTTCATTTCAAATAACAGAAGGTTTATGGATGACAAATAAAGAACAAAACACAGGAGATAGACTGACAGACTGTCTATGTTCATGAGGGCTGTCAGAGCTGTCAAGATACACTGTCTTGTACCACAAGTCAAGCCAATCAAATCTAATGCTTTCAAGCCTTTTTGAAGGTATTTATAGCACAGATTTTATGTTTTCCTTTATCTTTTGTCCAGCAAGCGAGCTTACTAATGCTGCCTGGTTCTCTTTGCAGATGGGGAAATTACTCCTGTGGTAATGATGGGGAATCACAAAAAATGGAAAGCAAAGAATACAATAGGACGAAGGGAAAGAAAATAAAAAAGGAACAGGAAGGAAAAGAAAAAGCTTATTGATTTTATTAGCCCCCCAGTTTCTGAAATGCTCTGAAAAACTCTGACTTTAGTGATTCTCTCTGGATCACTATGATTTCTTGTTTGTGACGTGGAATAAATATCCAAAAGAATAGGAATCTCTGACAGGGAAAGTGACCAAAGTAAATAAGGCAAAAGGAAATAGAATGTAAAAGGTGAAAGAAACAATAGAAAAGTTGTGGGATGAAGGAAGGAAACAAAATCAATGGTGCACTTTAAGCATGAAGAAGGAAGGAAAAAGAATAAAGTGATGGAAAGAATGAAGTTAGTGAAGCCTGATTAAGTAAAATATTGTTTTCTTTACAGACAACTGAACCAAATAAAATGTAATTTGATGCTACTCCTTCATTTATTCACTTGTTCAAACTTAAAAGGCTGTTTCTACAACAGCCAGTTAGATTTTTCACAAGTACAATGGGTGAGATGGCTGGTCAATCTGTTACTGCATATTTTAATTTCTGAAAATGAGAAGGCAGCAAAATAAAGTAGCTGTCAGGCCATTCCTTTATCTATTCAAATATCACTTCAAAGGAGAAATCAATTAAAAAAGGAAGAAACAAAAGAGGGAAGGACAAAAAAGAGCTTCATACTTGGATAGCAATGCACCATTTAATCTCATTCAACTCTCATGGGACATACACAGCTTTGGTGAATATCTTATTGTTTGCCTGGTAAACTTCAGTCTTACATGACAAGACTGATTTTGTCATATACATCATATATGATGTGTCCAACTGCTTTTGTCTTTGTTGTCCATGTTTCTATTACAAGGTGGTGGCTGACACTGGACTTCAAACTCCTACTGGCATCAGTGGGAGGTTTATGGTCCAAGACTGCAATGGTTTACAATCTGCCCACATGTTGATATATCCAATGAAATTCAGCTGTGGGTCCTGAGGGAGCTGGCAGATGAAGTTGCTAAGCCACTATCCATCATTTTTGAAAAATTGTGGCAGTCAGGTGAAGTCCCTGCTCTCTAGAAAAAGGAAAATATTAAAATCCATTTTTAAAAAGAGGAAAGAAGAAGACACAGGGAACTACAGACCAATCAGTCTCTATTCTATGTCAGGGCTACAGCTTTGGTGGACAGGGGCAGACCACCTCCCACTGCCTACCTGAACTTATGTAGTGTTTGACACTGTCCTGCACAACATCTTGTCTCTAAATTGGAGAGACACAGATTTGACGGATGGACCATTTGGTGGATAAAGAACTGGCTGGATCATCACACATAAAGAGTGGTGCTCAACATCTGGTTGTCCATGTGGAGACCAGAGATGAGTGTTGTCCCTCAGGGGTCGGAACTGGGGCTGATATTGTTGAACATCTTTGTCAGTGACATAGACAGTGGGATCAAGTGCTCAGGTTTGCTGATGACACCAAGATGTGGGGGGACACCTCACACTGGAGGGAAGGGATACCATCCAGACACCTTGACACGCTTGAGAGGTGGGCTGATGCAAACCTCATGAAATTCAACAAAGCGAAGTGTAAGGCCCTGCACCTGGGTCGTTGCAACCCCAGACACACCTGCAGGCTGGGCAGAGAAGTGACAGAGAGCAGCCCTGAGTAGAAAGACTTGGGAGTGATGGTCAGTGAAAAATTCAACATGAGCCGGCAGTGTGTGCTCACAGACCAGAAAGCCGAGGGAATCCTGGGCTACATCCAAAGGAGCATAGCCAGCTGGTTGAAGGGGACAATTTTCCCTCTCTACTCCACTCTTGTGGGCACTGCATCCATCTCTGGTGTCTCCATCATAAGAAGGACATTGAATTGTTGGAGCAAGTCCAGGAGAGGGTCACAAAGTTGATACGAGGACTGGAGCATCTCCCCTATGGAGACAGGCTGAGAAAGTTGGGGCTGTTCAGCCTGGAGAAGAGAAGGTTGTGTGCAGACCATATAGCAACCTTCCAGCATCTGAAGGGGGCCTACAGGGAAGCCAGAATGGGACTCTTAGTCAGGAACTGTAGTGACAGAAAAAGGAGTAATGGTACAAACTGAAAGAGGGGAAATTTAGGAGATATATTAAGAAGAAATCTTTTACTGTGAGGGTGGTGAGACACTGGAACAAGTTGTGGGTTCCTCATCCCTGGAGATGTTCAAAGCCAGATTGGATAAGGCCTTGAGAAACCTGGTCTAGTGGGAGGTGGGAGGCCCAGGGCAGCAGGGGTTGGGACTAGATGACCTTTAAGGTCCATTCCAACCTCCTCACATTCTATGATTCTATGTTATGTGAAGATCTCAACTAGTAGGTCACAAAGCCATGTTTAAACCAAGTCTAAGAGCAAAAGAAATTGTGTAATGACGAGATGTCACTGTCACAACTAATATGAAATTAGCAACTCCCCAGAAATGGCAAGGTTGTCCTTAAGTGCACTATCCCTTGATCAGATTTTCAGCTTCCAACTTTCTGAAAGTTTCAAGAGTCAGATGGTACTTGATGTCAACCTTCAAATTGTGCACCTCTGCCCTCTTAATTATGACTTCACTCTCCAAATACTAACTGTACCATGATGCTTCTGCTCTTAAGGTCCAGCATTATCCTTTTGACTTTATAATGGCAATCTTCAGATTCCATGTTTCTTTGCCTGCTGTCACTAACAGGAACTGAGAAAAATTGAAACAGGACATTAGCCCTGTGATACTCCTCTCTTACAGACATTTCACAATCTTGCAAATAACAGATCTTATACCTGTATTATCCACAAAGTCAGTGAGCTAATAGGCAGACATAAATCTATCATAGCTCCCACTAACATTGGCCAGTTCACTGGCAACTGTGTGTCATGATGAAATAGTTTTGTCTCTCCACAACATACTTAATCCAAAATCACATCTGCAACCTGCTATCACTGTACCACAGGTTACCAACAAGATTAGCAACAGTGGCTCTTTGGTTATTTCAGCTGTTAAGGAACTTCTCTGAAATTAAAACATCTGATTTTTAGTACAGTCACAGTTACAGATTATGCTATTGAACAGAAGTGTTCACTCATGTTTGATAATCAGATCTGACATAATTCATAGTTTGTAAGAGCTCATAGCTTGTCCAAAGTGTACTGCCCTTTACATCCAGAAGATAAATATTTGTATCATTCTGAGAGCCATACAAGACTTGATAACTAACAAATTGTTGTAGTATTTTATTATTTTGTTTGTTCTGGCCCAACCTCATTTGCCAAAAACAGCCTCTAACAGGAAGATTTTTCAGGATTCAAAAATCTTTCTTACAGCTGGAGAAACTGAGGGTGCAGAGAAGGGATGCTAAAATAACATTTGATGTGACTTTGATTGTTTTCAAGAATTACAAAGTAGGTATGCAACTTAAAATTAAAACCAAAAAAATGACTTCTTAAACAAAGGAACCGGAGTGTTCACCATGAGTTTCCCCACTTAAGCATTAATTTGCTTCACTTTTAACATAAAACTATGTTTGTTTTTCACTGCAAGACAAATGTGGCCCAGATAACACAGGACCATGCAAACAAGCACAAAGTGGACAGTTTTTGTCCATTCTTGAATATTTCTTCTCAAAATTCACGTTTTCTGAACATTGCAGCAACACAGCTGCAAAGATTTGACATGCTCAGCTCCACTGTTAATTTTACAGTCCTGTCACGGGAGCTTGTTGGTCAAAGTGGTTGCTAGATTACTGTTCAGGGCTTCAAAATTCACAAGATTGTGGCTGCTGAAAGAGAGACACAATGTGACTTAGTTGTTCTGTACATTTCAGTGGGTTACGTTCATTTTTACTGAAATACAGATTGAACGACTGAGAAAGAAATGTTATGTTAGGAAAAGTTTTAATTGTTGATACCATTATTTGGAACATTTGAGGCAATTTAACAATGAAAAAGTAATTTAGTACCTTGTACTAGATCTTGTTTACTCCATTTCACTTGAGGCTGAGTAAAATTTTTTGCAATGTCACTACTGTATGCATTATTTTGGCTCCAGCAATTTCATGCTGCTTACATGAACAACTCCCATTTTCTCTTAAATAACTGCTTCATGGATGTATTTTTCCAGATGTGATTTACAATATGAATGTTGGTTTCTTATAACTTTTGTTTGGACTGCCTTATCAAGGTGTAGGGTAAGTTAGCGTCAAAGCAGAAAAGCATTCTTCTGTGCTAAAACTTCCTTAAAAGGCATTATGGAACAGACAAAGGCTTATTTCACTGATAAAAACGGTTAAATTAGAAACAGTGTACTCCAAAGGAAAGGAAAATGAATGGAGAATTTGAAGTCCTATGCTCACATAGGGCTTTAGGCAAGTTCCAAGAAGTTTTCTTACTTTATTCCTCCCTTGTCTTTCCAGCTTTTCTTTATAACTACCTGATGGAGGGCCTGTTCCTACTATTTTTTATGAGTGTTTTGCTAATACAACCTTAATTACAGGTCTAATCTTTCTATCTTCAAATATTATGAATAATTAAAAAATAAGTTCTGTTCTGAAATAAAAGAATTAAAATCTAAATTTGTTGAGAAAAAGACCAAATGAAAGTGTGAAAATACAAAGTCATGTGAAGCAAAGAACACAAGATATAATACACCCAGGGGGAACTAAAGGAGCTACACCCATCAAATCCATGGCATTTGTATTATCATCCAGCTCTGTTACTTTCTTGTGCCAGTCTAGCTGGGCTGCCGGTGCCACCCAAGCTGGAGAGCTCTGTGCAGAGCATGTGCTTGCTGGACATCCACATGAGCTGCCAGGCTGTGAAGAGCTGTGGCTGGAGTTCCAACTCCCTTCGTGGTGACTCCCAAACCCACAAAGCCTGTGTGAACACCCCAGCTCTGAGACCACCACAGCAGTTGGGGCTCACCGGGTTCAAAAGTTATTGGACGGAGAGGGACTTGGACAGACAGAACCATCACATGGAAGCAGTTAATCAAGGAAGCCCAGGTATGAGTCAGAAAACAGCCAACTCTAGGCAATTTTTAATAATTGCTTTCTGCAAGTACTGAGAAGTACTTGCTTACCGTCAGTTTATGCATATTAGGCAGGTTTGTCTATACTTTCAGATTTCAGAACACTGGATCATTATTGGATCATTATTTTTTGGTAAGCAACAATCCCAGCATAAAGAAATTCTACAAATCATCTGTTTAGGGAAAATAGGACAAAATATAAAACATGTAAAGAACAATATACCTGTAATTTCAGATGACACAAATGACAGGGTTTTACTTTTTGCGCTTCATTTTCAATTCTGACCAAAGGTACCATACTCAGAAGCGCAGAAATACTTAATGAAAAAAACTTACTCCTGCAGTACTTGAACTATAATCAGAAATGATGGAAAACTGCTGACAGAATGTGTTCATATGAGATTTATACCAGATTTAAAGAAAGAAAGGTGTGCTGTTCTGCATGAACTTCTGAAACCAATCTCTTATTGTACGACCCTAAACAGTGAGCATTACTACTCCAAATTCCCATTAATATAGTTAGATACATGCAGGGAAGAGTGACTAAGTTTGCACAGTTTTGGGGGTCAGAATAATTTATTTCTTCTCCATTTTCAGAGTACATAAGTGAGACACTGAGTCTTGCTCCCAGTGACTGAGGTTTCTAGATTTGAAACAAATATGTGCAAGCAAAACTGTTAAGTACAAAAAAATGGGTTTTGTATTTTAAGTAATGCTATCTGTAACTGATCAATCCTGAGTGTTATTTGGAAATTATATTTCTAAAATTAAGCTAAATTGGACAGTGTATTTCTAAACAATGCCTTAATACAAATCTGTAACTGTACTGCACCAGGACATTGCACTTACGATACACAGAATTGTACTTTCAAAAAATAAATATTATTAACTTGATCAGAATGCCTTTGGTGATGCTAAACTGAGGAAATCCAAAGCTTTCAATGCATTCCACTGAAAAACACAAGGATTTCTCTCCATTCCAGATTATTTGGCTTAAAAATGTGATTTATATCACAACAGTATCATTGGATATTGACACTCCTGGCTGCTAACAATTTAGACCATTTCATTTTATGTATTCATTATGAGTTTTTGACTCACAAAATCAGCCATCAGCATGCCATAAATCTTTGGTTTGATTTACTAAGGATCCTTAGCTTTTAACAAGTCTATATTTAAGCTCCCTAGACAGCTCTTTACTTATCATGTCAGTGCTTAATGTATTTTCATATCCTGAAAAGCAGGAGCAAAATGCAGTCAGAAGGAAGCTAATTATGAAAAGTCCACCTACTGGCTACTTAAGAGCATAACTAATAACATTATTTTATTCTGTAACTTCCATTAGAAGTTTATACGAAGACAGCTCTTGGTGTTACGCATACAGGAGTGAAGCTGGCTTGCTACAAACTGAAAATAATTGTGAATAACTGATAGTAAGTTCTTCAGTGATTTGGCCAAATGATTTCCTGTTGTAAAATGCTCAATTTCTGTGAGTGAACTTTTGCTCAGATGTGAAGTGACTGGGGGGAAAAAAAAAATTGTAACATGGTAAGAAATTTGTCTGCACCTCAAGTCCTGTGTCCAGTTCTGGTCTCCTCACTTCAAGAAAAACATTCAAGCGCTGGAGAGAGTCCAGGAAAGGGCAACAGAGCTGGTGAAGGGTTTGGAGCACAAGTCTGATGAGGAACGGCTGAGGGAGCTGGGGGCGTTTAGCCTGGAGAAAAGGAAGCTCAGGGGAGACCTGATTGCTCTCTGCAACTGCCTGAAAGGAGGGTGCAGCCAGATGGAGATTGGCCTCTTCTCCCAGGCAACCAGCGACAGGACAACAGGAAATGGCCACAAGCTGTACCAGGGGAGGTTTGGGTTGGACATCAGGAGGAATTTCATCTCAGGAAGGGTGATTAGACATTGGAATGGGCTGCTCAGGGACGTGGTGGATTCACTGCCCCTGGAAGCATTCCAGAAATGACTGGACATGGCACTCAGTGCCATGGTCTAAGTGACAAGGCGGTGTTCAGTCAAAGGTTGGACTCGATGATCTCAAACGTTTTATACAATCTCATTGATTCTGTAATCCCATGGAGGATATTAAGATTAAAGATTCAGAAGATATGAAAGTAAGTAAAGTGTGAAAAGATAGAGCTGATAAGATGGAACAAATTTCTTTTACTGAGTACATCAAATTCACCAGAGTCACTGCTATCAGAGTTTGAGAAAAGAAGGATTAACAGATTTGGGGATTTAAAAGTTCCAGGTGAATGCCAAGTTTCACCATTATAAGACCAGCATATTTGGATGGAACCCTTTTCGCAGGTTACTAATACATTCCTTCACAATCTTGAAGTTATTTGTCATTGAAACAACACTGAGAATAAAGGTTAAAGGTTAGAGTCCATTTTAAAGTCCATTTTGAGCTTGGAGAGCTAAAGAACAAACATGTGGTCACACAAACATGAGGCAGAGTGAAAGCTCCAATAAAGGCGCCTCACCACAGAAGTTTATAATTTAGTCAAGGAATTATCATTTTTATTGTCAATAGATTCTATTTCTAATCCTGATTCATGTAATATTAGCAAACACACGCAGAAGTTTTGAATTCTTTACCATTAACTCTTGTTCCTAATTAGATGCAGCTACACGGAGTGGCAATTGCCCAAGAGAATTTATGAACTTGAGATGTAATTAAACCTTTTTCATTTCTATTTTGCTCTAATGTATGATACAGAGATCAGTACACAGAAAAAAAATCAGTTGGAGAAAAAAATAAAATGGAAATCTCAACTGCTGAGGCCCAAGGGAAATGGCTGAAAGGCAGGAAGTACAAATTAATTAATAGAAAGATAAATTTTCACCTGAGGATAAAGCACTGGGGACGCTGCTCCTGGAATAGCATGTGGTAAGCTCTTTCAGCACAGGAAAATATATGTGGGGGAAGTGAGGAGCACAGTTTTCCAGAGTTACTTAAATAAAGCTGGGTGACCTGAAAAATTGTAGAAAATTGTAAGGATAAATACATTTCAAAACAATTATGTTTCACCCCCCTAATTTGGGTCTTTAGTAAAGCTTTCTAAGCATTATGAACAATTATCTCTCTATGTATAGAAGTGATACTTTTACAACAGCTATGAAGATCTTAATTGCAGAAAATAGAGCTTTAAACACAGAAGATCTAATGAAGATACAAAAGTTAACATAACTAGAGGACTTAACTGTACTGTTTTGTGTATTAAGTAAAACAAAACCTAGTAAGCTACTTTTTAATACCTAACATTTATAGTTTTTCAGTGTCTTGACTTGAAAATTTACAAAATGAAGTATGAATATCCCATGAAAAGTTAAAATTGAATTCAAAGGAGTAAGTTATAAACGAATTAATTTACTACATGACAGAGCAGTCTCCCACAAATATTCTCTCTGCAATATAGAATAACTCCTGATACACATAGCTGGCAACATATACTATCCTTAAAGCCTCAGTAAATCCAATTATCTGCTATAGAAACTGCTTTTTTTTTTTTTTTTCCTGAGGGTATCCTGATGTTCTCANTCTGAGGGTAACCTGATGTTCTCACCCCTTGCTGTCACATGCCTGTCTTATTTATTTAGATATTAAGCTATTCAATCCTGGGCATTTACAACACTGTAGCTGAATGAATCCTCCATATATATTCTCAGTCAGGCCTTAAGGGCTATCAGACAAAAAACGATTAAATCCACACCAGTTCTCCAGGAATCATTTCAGAATGTCACAAAGTATGAGGAAAAACCTTCACACACGTATGCTCAATGCAAAATGTTTCAAGTTTACATATTTTTCTAACACAAACGTCAAGAATATATTTGTCTTAATCAGGCACAAGTAAACTCTGCAGGAAGGTAACAAAGCAGCATGACCACAGCTCAAGCAGTTCTACAGCCACTAAGATACTTTCAAAATCACACTTGCATGTTCCTCGTAGTACAATGCTATTATAATGTGCAGTGTAGTAGTACAGTGCATTTCCATGTAAAAATGCAATAATATTGCCATCTAACAATTGCATTGAATTTCATAGGAAGCAAAGTATCAGTGTCTATTAATGCATGATTCTTTGTCATCTCAGAATGAATAATTGCTTATAAAATATTTATTTTAGTAGTATTTTACTGGAACAAAGTGTGGGAGGTCAGTGCACGGTAACAAAATTATGTTTGTCGAGCAGTTATGAACAGTATATTTTAAAAAACAAAAGAAACATAAAATGTCACTGTTATTAAAATATATACATGATAATCTTTTCATTGCTTTATTCTTGTTTTGAAAATAGTACCATGCCCAACACATTTGCACTTCTTTTCTTTTTGACAGCTAACAAACTACATAACTGAAACAAAAATGCCAACTAATGAGCCACACCATACAGCATGTCAGCACTTAGTGAGGAATTGACATCATTACTTTTTATTACTTTAATATATAGACCATCTAACACTTAGAGACTTTAATACAATATCAGCTAAGCTGCTGCAGTATACTGGAGCATTTCAAAAACAAAGTGATTTTACAACCATGGTTTCTTGATCATCTGGGAAATACCTGCATAATGCACAACAGTGAGCAGATTACAATGACGAAGTGAAAGCAATTATTATCCAAGGTGACCCAAGCAATTACAGGACAAAAAGTGTCTCATGATAAATTTAATTAAATAGATCTTTCACAGGGAAGTAAATATGCGGCAAACACTCAGGAAACATTTTAATACGTAAACTCTTTCCCTTTACAGTTCTCTCTTGGTGCACAAAATCATGTAGCGAATATAAAATACACAGTGACAGGAAAAAATACCATCATCTAAAACCTTGGAGATGATGGATGATTTCCATTTTAGAAATAAATTCAGACTCCCAACTTGCAATCTGCTGCTCCTACCATGTACGGCACAGCGTTTCTTTCTCTCAGATTTACTACTGATACAAAGCCACGTGACGTAACAAACAGCCACAAATTACAATTTGGTTACCAAATTTTTAACCCTTTATAATTCTTGTAAGTTAAATTAACATATGTGAACATTGCCTATCAGGGAGGCTGATCTCTGTGATCTCAGTGCATCAGTGGGAAGACAAGAGGGGAGGATAAATTAATAGTTATACTAACACAATGTCTAAAATGTCTGGGTGAAGATGAAGGAGAGATCAAAACTCTTGAATGTTTTCACGTGACTCAAGTCCCCCTTGCCCAAACACTGCCTGTGCCCAGCACAAGCCACCTCCCTATGCCTGACCCAGGGAAGTGCCCAGCTCGTGCTCAGTGTGTCGCTCTCGTTGCTGTACAATATCACAGCTGAGAGGCCTGGTGTGGAGCTTGGACACACATTTTGAGCCTTTGTACACCATCCAAGGTCGTTATCTCCATAATCATGTTTTGGGCAAGGGGGTGTGAACAAAAACAACCACTGTATGAAATATGCATCTATTTTTATAAGTTTGACTGTGGCAGAAACCACCGAGGTCATCCAGAACTATTTCTAAACAACCAAAAGTGCTCCTGCTCATTCAAAGCATTATCAAGATGGCTGCTTTACCATTAAGACAAACAAAAACTGTTGTATCTTGGAAGAAATTTTTAAAGTTTTCCTAGAATACTGAAACTAACATGCTCCCCACAGAGAATAGGCATATATGTTAATTAATTTTAGGGGTTTGGCAGGTCAAACGAACCATATGAGTTGTGAAAAAATATCCACAATCTTTTAAAAAGAGAATGCTTACCATGGTAGAATAAATAGGAAGTTCTTTAAATGGGTTAACAAGCAACAGTATATCACCAATGTAGGTCTGAAAAAAAGAAGATATAATTGCTTTATTAAGTAATAAATTAAATTTTTAAGGAGGCTAATGGCTTTCTTCCAAAATGAACTCTCAGCAAAGCCTCTTAAATCTAGCTAACAACATGCTAAACATAATTCATGAATTCTGAGCTTTTAACTCCACAGTTGAACTTGAGATCTAAATTTACATTTTGAACAGAATTAATTAGTCTTTTTGTAATAAAACTAAGTTCTTCATAACTGAAAATTATGCAGAGAAAAATTGCACTACATATATTATTGGTAGATAATTTGAAAGTTAATTTGTAACTTACCACTTGCTAAACTACAAAAATGTCACAGAATCACAGAAGCTGCTGAGTTGGAAGGGACCCACAAGGATCATCGAGTCTAACTTCTGGCACGCCTACCACATAAACAAGCTCCTCAAGTGATTTTTTATGGAATACATGACGTAATTTAGAAACACTACACTGATTATTCAGGGCTGATACACTAAAATATGTTGCTTGTGGGGTAAGATGGAGCAATTGATACATATATAAGTCTTTATGCAAGTGTACGTGTATATGAATATATGAGCATGCATCTGGAAAAACTATCCTGACTGTATCAGAAAGAGTAAACCATCTAATGATTTCAAGTTTGTAAGATTTCACTATTTCATGTTCGGGGCTATTGATGGATGAGAGGCTGGACACGAGGCAGCACTGTGCTCTAGCAGCCCAGACAGCCAGTTGTACCTTGGGCTGCATCCAAAACAGTGTGGGAAGCAGGGTGAAGGAGCAGATTCTGCCCCTCTTCTATGCTTGGGTGAGATCCCACCTTCAGTGCTGCATCCAGCTCTGGGGTCCTCAGCACAGGAAAAACATGGGCCTGCTAGAACAAGATGAGGGCCATGAAGATGATCAGAGGCCTGGAGCACCTCTGCTATGAAGACAGTCTGAGAGAGTTGAGATTGTTTAGCATGAGAAGGCTCCGGGGAGAATGTATAGCAACCTTCCAGTACCTAAAGGGGCCTACAGAAAAGATAGAGAGGGACTCTTTATCAGGGATTGTAGTGACAGAATGGAGAGGAATGGTTTTAAACTGAAAGGGAAGAGATTTAGATTAGCTACTAGGAAAAAAATTCTTTACTGTGAGGGTGCTGAGGCACTAGAAGAGGCTCTCCAGAGGAGTTGAGGATGTCCCATCCCTGGAAATGTTCAAGGAGAGGTTGCATGAGGCCCTGAGTTCACCATCTTCTACTGCCATGGCAGGAGGGTTGGAACCAGATGATCTTAAAGGCCCTTTCCAACACAAACCATTCTACAATTGTATGCACTTAAGTATAAGATTGTAGGCCACTCTTGCTGCTATACTTTTCACTCCACATACATAGCTGCTGCTATATTACACTCTTAGAATGCAAAAATTGCCAGACTTCTGTCTCTGAAGAGGTCAGACAGCAAAACATCACGTGAACAGTTCCAGTTGTGCTGTCTTTTTCAAGATGAAGCATTTTGATTTGGGGAGGTGGAAAATATTGTCTTTCATAGTAAATGTACTGTTTTTCTTCTAAAATGCATCAATTTATTTCCCTTCTCTCACTGTTGGGTTTTCTGGCAAAATGAAACCTGATAAAACTTAAAAAAAACATGAAGCAGGAAGTGTTTAGTGCTAATGAGGACTTTCATTTGGAACTGGAGCCCAAGGACTTTTCCTTCTAAGTCGAAGAACCAAATCAAGATGAAAGCATCTTCAGCAGTGATGCTGACATTCTACCAAAGCACACTGGCTGCTGTTGAGCAGAATGCTAGTGATCACTGCCTACAAATTCTATTAAGCTAAGAGAATTCCAGAGTAGAAGATCCTTTCAGGTGAAATCTTCAGTACGTTAAACTAAAAGACTTCCTCTGCGGATCTTCATGAATTCAGTTTAAGTTTTCTGGTATCTTTGAAAGTGAGATAAAGAAAAATAAATACTCATAATATTATGAGTGTGTTTTAGGATTTGATCCATGATTCTAAACCCCAGAATTTTTTTTACCATTGAATACCATAACACCTAAAACTGAAGTTCCCATAATTTCAAATGGATTCACAGCAACATAACAGTTTCCCATATTCCTTTAGTCTAAACAGTGTAATCAACTTGTACATTTAAAAATAATGTGCATGTTTCACACTTACATTCCACTCAGCTGTTCAGTAAGTTAGTAATAAGTTATGGGTAAGATACAGACAGGGATACAAAAATTTTCAAGTGCTTAACTGGATGCCTTCTGTGCTTATTATGGCATAACCAGGAAAACTTTCTTTACAAAATCTTGCCACAACAATTTCTTTTGGTATCTAGATGATTAACATAACAATATAATTATTTCTCTGATGTTGGCAGAAAAGATTAATTAAATATCCCATGCTGAATTCTAAGCTTTTAAAATCTAAATTTCTTTTATATTTCCGGTAATCATGCTCTATTAAATTGACATAATGTTAAAAACCGAAGGATCTTTCAGTGGTTGGAGATTGAAGATTACAAAGCATGGTGGCGCACCATCCCCCGCCAAGCCACACTATGATCTGAGCAACCTTAGAACACTCATTCGTGGCAAGTGTGTTCATCAGTGTTTACCAACACACTTCCTCCGTGAATAAACACACAAAAATTGTATTCAAACCTATCTGAAGTGATATTCCATTTTTTATTTCTCCTTTTCCTACACGAACTTGAGGAATTGCAGGGCTTACACACACAGACATGCCCTCAACCATTTAAAACAAGTAATGAGTTCGGGGCAGGTTACTGTCCAGTAGCTATGATAGTAATCCTATTTTTCCTATTCTCTCTTTGGTCTTTTTTGAAGGCTTACTACTGATAGGTGAACAGCAACTCACATATATCTGATTATTGTTGAAACGCTTCTGAATCTCATAAAGCAGGCTGCTGTCTGTTAGCTCACTCAGAGAAGCCAGGTCATCATTTGGAGCTGGAGGCATTAGCTTGATCTAGAAAACACGAATTAGAGAAATAAAGTAACTTCACAATGAATCATTCTGTACCATAACGTTCCAACTTACAGTATAAACCAAGACCACTAGAAAAATGGTCCACTATGGGAAAAAATGTGTTAGGAAACTGGAAAGTTGCCACTCCCAAACAATTCCACATCATTAATCTTAATCAAGGGAAGAATATAAAAATTATTATCAGTGTTATGGTGTATAACTGCATGAGTCTGATGGGCTATTCAGAACATAGCAGAGTGCCATTTGCAATCCTTAAACCAATAAAGATTCTCAGATCAAATGCAATTTTCCTGCTCTCTTCATTAAATGTTTATAGCAGAAGAAATCAAGAAATTACTTAGGGCACTTGTAAAGTATTTCTTGTCCAGTATTTAACAAAGCTCTCAGACCACTCTTTATCATATGGCATTTAAAATTCTAGTGGAATTTTTCTTACAGATTAGGAGTAAGTTAGTAAGAAAATGGAACTGTGTTGTCATGGAAACCAGAAGATAATCAAAAGAGTCCACTTTAGCCGAAACTGGTGAGTGAAGTTGTTTAATACTTTTGAAATTAGAGTGACTAATATAAACTCTGCATGGGTAAGTAAAAAAGTAAATGCTAATGGAACAAAAAAAAAGATCCAAAAGACAGGAGACAGAAGAAAAAAGAATCAGTGATAATGGAAATTTGATTAAAGACAAAATAAACATTGACACATTAAGCAGTGTGCTTATAAATAATGACCTACACTAAAAATGTAGTTGGATTGATTTTTTATGTCAGCAAAACACCCAGAAACAGAAAATTCTCATGTGAATGATGATAGAATTGTTTGTTCAGAGTTTATTATAATAACTCAGGGTCTATTTTGAGGATGGACAGTGAAGATTAAACTTTTCTTCTATTGTTCTGCTTAAAACAAAGGTTCAGGAGAAAAGCAGACCTTGTCCTTTTTTTGGTGAACACCTCAGCACCTCCAGTCTCTGGCAGTGACAGGAGCAGCAAGCAGACTGGGAGATATTGGAGGGAACATGGAGCATGCTTCTGTCATGGGGAAGAACCCAAAGACTGTGGATACTCGTGTTTAGTACCAGGGATCTGACACCGAACTTCTAAAGTGCCACTGTTCCCATAGGTTCAGGCTCAGAAAACCTGATACTCTGATTTCACTACCTGTGCCTTATACATGTATGTTTGCCTACTGGAGAGGTTTGTTCCTCACCCCATCAAAGTGAATGAAGATTCCTCTGCCACACAGAGGATGGCCTTTCTTGCTCTTTTTGTTTTTAATCATGGCAGTTGGATGTACAGTTTACTAGAAAAAAAGAATTCCACTTGGCAAAATAAAATATTATATTACATTTTGCCATTTGTCTTTGATGATGTACATTGGAATACAAAACAAAAATTAACAAAAGAATTTCAAGACCATTTTTAAGTGTCTTGTAGAGAGAGAGAGAGCAGAGAGACAGAAGTCTGTGGCCTCCTTTCCTTAATAATGTGCTCACCTGGCATGCAGGAAAAAACAGGCATCGGTCTTCACTGCACTCCCTTGTGTGCTATCAAAACTCAGAACATCTGTGCCATAGAATGAGCTTCTTTTAATCTATCTCTATGAAGATTAAATCTCTGCTATGTATTTGTAAATAAAAGAAGGGTTTGGATAAAAGTACTGCCCTGGGACTCTCTGTGTTTTATGAACTTTTTAGCACACTTCCTCATACATTCCTGGTTCCTACCAGCTAACACTCATGCAGATGAGACCTGGTCATCATTCAGGGTACATGACAGTAATCATTTCCCAGAGGTCATTTGGGCATGGCCCCATCTCTGCAGGGAGAAAACAGTTTTGCCTTACAGGTGTATATGGACTCATCCCACACAGCCCTAGGCCAGCAAACAGGCCCTGGCTTGCATTTATTCCACAATCCAGGCATGGCCAAAAATTCTCATTCTCGAGATATGGTTAGAAATGTGAAGTGTTCATGAAAACTCCAAGTAAGGAAATCAAAATCTTTTCAACTCTTTTTTTCTACAAAGTTTAGGATTTGGTGTTTCAGCATTTTCTACCAGGCTCACTGCAACAAATTTCATAGATCAACAAGCAAATAATCACATAGAAATAAGAAACTCTAAATCCCTTAAACTTACAACTGATTTGACTTAACAGTAAACGTTATGTACATTATTAATATCTTATCTAGGGGCAGCCTAAACGTCTATTCTCATCTACTTTTCTGAGCATACTGATGTGTTTTCTAGCTCAATGCATCTATCTGGCTATCATTCTAATTGCATGATGTATATTTTATGAGATATAAAAGAAAAATAGCCATATATACAGCATAAGTTCCAATATAACTATGCAACCGGAAGTGATGATTAGTTTTTTAGATTATTGTAATACTTACAATGAAGAATTCTATTTACTCTTTTAAATTATATACACTTAACAACATTCTAAATTGGCTCATGTAATAGTCTTTACTTATATATATATTTTACATACGTGTGTGACTGAAATATGTGTGCATCCCAGCTCTTACGTGTAATATAATGTTATGCACAGCTGAGCCTTGTCTGTGTCATAACTGATACTGGAACAACCAAAAGGGCTTCAGGGGATGCTCTATTACACAGTTCATGTGGTCAACAATACATAAACAAGAGCCACAAGAAAATTTTATTTTTAAAAAAAAAACTCAATTAAGAGAAAGAAAATATTTAATTTATATTTATTTGCAGCATGGAGAACATAATTCAATTACAAGACATTAATTTCAATCTGCTATCAAAAAATATCCTTTCCCAATGAGAGGAAGAGAAATTGAGAATATGATAAAATTCTGGAAATTATTCCTACTGCCTTCTTTGTTTGGCAGCACAGATCTTGATGTTACAGATGATCAAAGAACACCTTTCACCTAGGAAACTAGCAAAAGCTAATACAAGCCAAGAGAGGTCCAAAATGCTTTACTGATGTAGTCATTTCATCCCCATCTCCTATGCTTCAAGCAATAAAAATCTTCACGAGAAATAGTATTTTCTTAAGGCTCTTTTTCATCATTTTTGCAATTAAAAAAACCTGAAGCTATATATAAATTTGAACTGTTACTTCTTTCCAAATCAAAAAAGTTATGGGCTTTTTCTATTAAAAATGTATGTTTGAAATGTACTAGGATGAAATTTTTCTTTTTGATCCCTCAGTAAAGGCCTAATCTGCATGCCATATTGCCTAAGAATATATAATATTTCTGACACAAAGCATATGAAATATCATCCTGATATATTTCAATAATATATGAACATAAAATCCAAGTAATGACTCCACAGAACCTATTGAAAAATTAAACAGAACATGATCCCTTTGATTGTAGTTTGAATGCAACTGGTAAGGAAAAAAAGACAGTGAAACTCATTAGAATTAGGATACTCAAAAGGCAGGAACAGTGGGAAGGGGTTGTTCAAAGCTTTCTTTTGGTATCGGCACTAGATAAAAACTTCCCAAGTTGTGAAATTGAAAAACAATAATAAAAATAAGTGTTACATGGGTAACTAACATCTTTGAAAACTAAGGTCTAATAATTATTAAGATGAATACAGATATTATACACATATACCTAGGGTGCATAATGCATGGCACGTAGTAGAGAACACAATCCCTGTACTTCCAGGATCACAATTACATCACTTCAAGAAAGAAAAAATACTACATATTTTAATTTGACAAAATCTAGGGAGTCTTTACTTTCCTAAAATTTAACTGTTTCCTGAAGTGATTAAACTAGTTTACTCTTTCCTTCATAAGAACTAAAGCACCTTAAGCCCTTGCCAACTGAAAAGTTGTATTAATTCTTGTCTAATGCAGCCAGTCATTTAAAAACACACTAAAACAGCACCATTTCTAACCTATCCCCCATTAGTGATAATTTCTCATGGAAGGACTCTTCCCATCCTTCCATGCTAGGGAGCAACACTCCAAAATCAGCAACTACAGCTATCTTCTAGTTTTCCCTGCTTCTAAAAATACATAAGATACACAGTCCTAGCCTGTTTAGAGCAGAATTTCAAAATCTTTCCTGCAGAAATTTCTCAAATAAAAGAGCTAAAAGAGGTTCACCTTTAAGTCTGCTCTCTTCTCTTTGAATTGTAACTATTGTGGGAAGTTCCACAGCGGTATGGTGAAATGTCGCATGCGGACACGAAGGAACACACAGATGCCAGTATCAGGTGAAGAGAAAATGAGCAGAAGCTCTCTGGCCCGAAGGGCCCGCTTCTTTATTTTATACACTTTTAGAAAACCCCATGGATTGGAGGGTGACATTACCACCCCTCAACCACATAGGTCAAAGGAGAAATCCATCAAACTTCTCCGCCTTAGGAGAAAGAATGAAAACATCTCAGGCCGTTAGCATAACATGGCTTATGTTTACAGAAAGTGCATGAGAATTCTATTTTCAGAATTAAAAACATTGAAGAACTGTGAAAAGCAAGGCAACAGTGAAACAGCAGGAGTCCTTTTGAAAATCTGCCCTGGGACCTTGAGGAGACTCAAAGTCATGGTGGAGACTGAAATTATCAGCATGAAGACTTCTGTTTGCTCATTTTCACCTGGAAGATTAGCTGTTCTTATTCCGATCAGTTTCTGTGTGTTTCAGTGCACAAACTATAAAGTAGAAGTTTATCTTAGAGATAATGAAAACCTGAATATTTTTATCTAGGCTTACATCAAAAGAGAATTAGGCAGGAAGTAGTATCTGTGTTCTTGTACACACTTCTGTTGAACATCTAGAGGCAAGCAATAGTCTCGTCAAGACCCTAAGCTAAATACCTCCCTCTCTTTTCCTACAATTATAGGAGGATTCCTCCTTAAAGGGTAGCAAGCATTCACTTTTCTGACCAACAGGGCTTGTCCCTTGGAATGGCTGTTTCCACTAAATCGCATCAGTCAGCAGCACCAGAAACTGTACGACATGAAAACGAGATGTAAGCCAAGTGCAAAACATGTTGTGGTATCCTCTGACTGGATAGGGAACTGAGTGCTCCACAGGATCCCAAAGCTGAAGCTCTTTCACAGATTGACTCATATCATTTACATATGCATGCACTGATTGATCTCATATGATCAAGCCATTCCTCTGAAACACATCCAAATAAAAAGCAGTGGAGCGTGCGTTCTTCTGCCAAGACAGAGATGCAGATTTTTTTGAACTGAACGTGGCTTAAATCAAACCAGTGTCTTGCTCCTTTGTTATGCTTCAAATTCACAATAAATTATTTTTAATGGAAATACTCCCCTCCCCCATCCCCTTGATTCTAAAGCAGTTTTTTCTTAAATGGCTGAATACTTCTGGAATACGTGTTTCCCAAATGCATTTAACAGAAAATAAACCCCCTTGTATCACAAAAAAGCCCCAAACAACAGCCCACCCTCCCCCACAAAACAAAACAAACAAAAAAAACCCCAAAAAAAACCCCCAAAAAATTAAGTCCTAAACATTTAAACTTAGGACATGCTAGATTTATAAGCAATAGGTAATTGCCTCCATTGCATTCATCCTCTACACTGAATGAGACTGTCATCCTGTAGAGAAAACTGTAGAGGGTGTCCAAATAATCAGTGCTGGTAATCTAACGCATTATCACAAGAAAGGGAGTTAACACTGCAGCTGTAAATCTGGCAATTCCCAGCTTTGAATTACAGTCACTAACTTTGCAACTTGATATTCCTTAGATGGTCTTTTTGTTTTTTCAGTCTCCCAAGTTGTGTTTCTTTTATAACCCTAAGTTTGAGACGAGCGCACACTCTGGGTAGCGCCAACAGTTGTCCCTCCCCTGTTGTAAACCATGAACTGAGGAGCTCTGAGCCCTCCCCACAGCCCCTGATCTGCCACCAGTAGATGGCAAGAAGCAGCGGTTCAATTTGCAGAGGAAACTGCAGGCCAGACAAACTGCAGGGAGTGATCAAGGTGACAAGGCTCCACAATGGAAAGGGTATTGCTGTATGGTGAGGAAAAAAAAATACTGTGGTCTTCATTAAGTTTAGAGTTTCCAGACCTAAGCACTCTCAAAAATGTCAAGACACTGCATGCCATTACCTGCTCAAGTTTGGTTGTGGTGTTCACAGTGACATTTTCAGATGCACTGTCTTGTGATTGCTGCTTACATAAGCCTTTAGCTGCATCTTTGAACATGGTATCTTTCTCCAGCAAACTGTCTTGCTTGGCAATCGGTAAAGCCAGGGGATTGCTACAAAGAGAATCAATAAAGCAATCAGACTCCTACTGAAGAAGACAGACAATCAAATGTGGACAGCATAAGCACAGAACTGATACACTCAGGGCTGAAACACAAGCTCCTGGTTCAAATACTAAAAAGAAATTGGTGAGAAATAAACTGTTCACATAGGCTAGTCTGTTCCCAAAGACACAGAGCAACATACTTTGATTTAAAATTCACCTTTAGGCATGTCTTTTCTGAAGCAGAATTGAGCAAGCCAAAGCGAATATGCATGAGTCTGCTTTTGACAGCACTAGGCTGGCAAATCAATAGCCAAATTTGCAACTGCATTTAAAAAGCACAGTTAAACTACACAATACTATTTTGAAAAATAGTATGTTAAAACATAACAATACAGATATTGCCATTGCAGTTATTAAAATTAAACTCCATCACTTTTTAGCTTACTTTTAATCAGGCGATATCCAAGATATATTTTATAACCAGAAGGTGCTCTGAATTTGTGCTAAGGTAAAAAATAAACAAACAAACAAACTGCAGACTCCTGAAACTACTCCAACAATATGCAATACTCTTCATCCACCTAGAAGTTAAACCTATTCTTACACACATGGAGTCTTCCCTGTTGAGAGCTCAGACAATATGACACTTCTGAAAAACAACAACGCCAAAATCTTGGATGATTTTTAAGAGTTGCACATCCAAGGAATTAGCAAGGAATCAGTTACAGGAGTTGGGAACATAAACATCTTAAAAAACAATTGTCTGGATTCTGACAGTGCAAATGAGACAATCTCATGGAGTGTACATCAGCTCCTTGCCAAAATGTGTACACAATTTCTTTGAAACGAAACGTGGACTCCATATGGGAATGTGGGAATAGTTAATTCCACTATGGAACAAAGCCCAAACTTAGTTAAAATAAATCTCATATTTACTCAAAGTTATTTGAGTTTAATCACAGACTATAAAAAACCCCATGATTATACACACAGTTAACACAAATGAATACTCAAAGCTAACACTGATAGCAACTCGGGATAAGAACTGCTCTTGGAAACAGAACTGAAATACACACATAATTTTAGAAACAAAGGATAAAGCACCTTTCTAGGCAGAATTCATTGGAAAAAAAAAAAAGTAGTTTCCCACTGAATAAAAGATAGATGAACAAAACTTTTCTTTTGATGAAACTGTCAGTCTGCAAATACTGAAAGAATTAGTTCAAACATTTTATAATGAAATATATTTTTTTTTGGCCTCAAGATGTTTTGCTTCAGACATTTAAATGTAAAACATCTAGAGGAACATTGGTGAAAATAAAAATTTCTATTTACTGCTTTGATTCACCTTAGATAATTTTGTGATAAATTTACCAAATGTCACATGGACTAAAGATCCACCCCCCTTTTTTTTTTTGTTTGAACTGCAGAACAGAACTTGACAATTAGCATAAGACACATCAGTGATTAGATTGTAGAAGAAATTAAACACCTGTGACACAAACAAAAATGACTAATATTAATTCACATTTTACCCAGATTCGGAACTGAAAAAAACATAATTAAATATGACGTTTTCTTTCTGAGTAGCCTTTTGCTACTGTCCAAAACTGATCAAATTTCTTTAATCACAGACAAATAGAAGATGTAAAGAAAAGCATAAGCCAAATTCAAGTATTAAAAAACAAAGCACTATCACTTATACCTTTCTTAACATTCATGCGATGTTTCTTTTAAATTGTGAAGATCCAGGATTTTTTTTGCTGTGAAGTTGAACCTTATCCATTTAATTTTACCCTTTTTGTGGTAACTACACAACACACATTAGAAACACTTCTTAAAATTCAGCTATAAACTCCTTGCAACCAAATAAACCTTTCAGGTGTCACAAAAGAGAAGTTGTTGTAAATCACAGCAAAGTGTGGGGGAGAATGGGTGCCTGCTGTTTCAACAGATGCATTTTGAATTTAACAGGACAATAATAACATAATTTAACAGGCACGTTTCATGTACTGATGTACATGAGAATAGCCTATAAATTATGCGCGTTTATGAGATATTAATAGGACTTCATGCGATGGAAATTATGACATATAACTCATATTACAACAAAAAGGTGAATGATTCTGAGAAAGAAAAAACGTATTAAAATTACTCCAACAGTTCATTATGACTCAGGTTCAAGAAGACACTATGAAAAATAAACCAAAATAAAATGTTTCCAGAAAACACTGGCTTTTTAGAAAAATATTTCTATTAGTCACAATATTAAGTCAAGCCTCTGAAAGCTCAGCTATAGGACAGTGCAAGGGAAGATTTTATGTTAATGTAGGCAAGTAGATTAGCATGAACTACCTTCTTTTATGAAAATTAATGGATAATTAATGGATAATTAATAGATAATTAACCACAAAGGGAGACTTATGCCAAAATCATGCTGCATAGTAGACGGGAAGAAGTGTTATCTAGGGTAATCTTATTTGAACATGGTAGGACTTTCTACCTGCCTATCTCACTGGAAAAAATATTGAATGTTATATGGAGGAACATTGATTTTATTTTTATTCAAAGAAGCCTTCATATATGGAATTAATTTGAAGTATTGCTTATTTTTATTGGACTTTTTTTAGATAAATTGAGATGGTTTTCTATAAGTTTCCATCCTCTACCAAGTCATTACAAAAGGAAAAAAAAAAGAAATCATATGAAAAACTGAGAGCTGACCATCAAATAATTGGAAGTTTTATCATCAATATTGGAAGCACTTGGGCACCCTCTAATTTGATGGAGAGAATTATATCAAGGCAGAATCTGCAATAATATTTTTATGGGCCTTTTGAGCTTGTAGCTTTCGTCGGAGAAAATTTCTGTAATCCTTCTGCAGACAATTCTGAGATGCTTCAAACAATTTCTAAGCCAGTTGACACCTGTAAAGTGCCTAATCTCTGAAATTTCAGGCTATAAAAATGTTTTAAAGTTACATAAAAGAGACTTCAGAATAGATTAAACATTAGGAGAGTGTTTGAAAACACTAGAATAGTTGAAAGGCAAGTGCTACATAAATGGTTACCTGGAAATGCTATGTAAGAAAAATTGAATTTCTTTTCTGTTTTTCTGTCTTGAACACATCTATTTCTATTTTATTTCATATTCTTGTGCTGACTTTGAAACACATCCATTACTATAATTAAGATTTACTTAAACATGTTTCAGAAAATATACTATGTGATTAAGTTAGTATTACTTTGAAAGTAAGTTCTTAATTTTTTAGTATTTATCACTACCTAGATGACTACACTATCCCTGTATTAAAGGACTATTTCACCATGGAAAGTTCTACAGGCACATGTACTGAAGTAGAAGTACAGAGGTGATCATTGCAGCCATAGCAGAACTCTAAAGTCACTTTTAAACAGATATGGCCAATTTAATGTTCTGAAATGCAGGCTATGTCAATTAATGTATTCTGTGCCGGTATTTTTGCCAGTAGAATACCAAAATTTCTTCTGATTGTATCATTAGAATTAAAACAGCCAAACTTTCCAGCACAGACCTTAGGTTTGCTGCAATGGTGAATCTTCAAGTAACTTCATGACATAATTAAAATTCTGTCCTTTAGCTAATTTACTTGGTCAGTTATGACCAAAGAACTATGCAGGTATGGCCTCAAAGGTGCTGCAGCTTGTGGAGGGCCTGTGTAAAGCACAAGAAAAGAACAAGACAAGAGGAGTGACAGAGAGGAATAACTGTAACCCTGCCCTGTGCCAGCCACACTTCACTCATAAGACTGAGTGCAATGAAGAAAACCAGGTTTGCTGGGTAACAGCATATTTCGAATATACTGACTGCTAAATTTTGTTTCCTCTACCTGAGTAGAGGCTGACTTTCAATTCACCTCTTCACAGTGTCCTTCCAGAAATCAATGCTGTAATTTAAATTTGAAGCAGCAAAACTAGGTTTGCTGACAGAACATATGCTATTTATAATTGCTTGTTCATCTTTTTTGAGTCTGCTTTTGAATACTGTTTTGAATACTGTTTTGAATAATGTTTTCAACATTAGCCATTATTTTTCTTTTTTTCAAACCAGTCATCTAGGCTGCCTCTCTAACAGGCAGTATGGACCCACTCTGGAGGATAATTCACTATATCTTAAGAATATGTCAGCTATCATTTGGAATAATAACTCTCTGCAACGTTTTGGGTTTCACAATTATAAACATGATAATAAGAGCTGAGATAACTAGCTTTGAGATGACACCTGATTTCCAGCCACTATAAATTAAGATTAGAGGATTTCTAAGTTACACGGAACTCTGTGTGGTATGGTTTACCAGCAATTTTCCATTTTCAGTACTGATAGCTGAGACATGCATGGGCAAAATACATCAATATTTTTGCCTTCCAGGAGCTCTCCCATCTCAGAATAGCTGGCTGGCCAGCTGATACTCTCCTGCACTGATAGCAGACCTGATAGACAGGTAGTACAAAGGTCTGGCTGATGAAGTCTCTAAACCTAAGACTGCCAAAACTCTCAAGAACGTGCCAAAGTGGCATTACTTCAAGCTTACTGTATCCTAATAATGGCCCCCTGGCTGTGTGCAAGGGACCACGGCCAAAGTCAGTGCACAGAGCTGAACAGGGCTCTGGTTTCACCTGGCGCTGTGTTCTCACGCAGGCACCACAAACTAGATGCAGTCCCACACTGGGATGCAGTTGCCAGTAGAAGCTAAACTCATTAAATCAATTTTCTTTGTTTTTCCATTCAGTGGACTTTGCTTTTGCAAAACTTCCAGTGAAGGTTTTTACACGGCAGGTCTGTACTATCGTCATATAAAGGATCCCTATATAGAAAACTCTCAAAAATTAGCTATCTTAATCCATGTATTACAGGAAGGAAAGAGTGGAGAAAAAATATCTTCAGACCACTTCAACTTTGTCAAGTCATGTCTTCCAGAGGTTAATGGGTGTTAGCGCTAAAACCAATATGCAGTAGAATATGTGCACCACAGTACAAATTTCTAGAATATAAAACACATGGAAATGCATCATCTACATGCAAGAATAACGAAAATGTTCTTAAAGTCTCTAAAATCTTTATGAATAACTTTTGCTAGGCATCATTACATAGCTACAAGAGTGACGTACCTTCTACTTCTGGCATTACAACATATCAATAATTGAGAATAAAATTTTTGCTTACATTTGAGAATCTAAAGGCTTAGTTTCATGCCTCAAAATTAAAATTTTTCATTTTAAAGGTACGTTTGAAGGCCACATAAATTTCAGGAGTGTGATTTAAGTAATTGAAACAGTGGATTAGACTAGAGGACTGCTTATTTCATAAGGAATTAACAAGCATGAAAAATAAATAATTTCATAAACATTAGTATCATATACTCAGCCACATATATTAATGACTACAAATCATGAAGCAGAGACAACACACTGTGTTTACCATACATGAAATACACAATCTTTACTAAATATAAATATACCCCATGGAATTCTGGATTTAACAGATTGATCATTTCATGACAGTTGCTCACCTCTTCCAAATTTCAATGTATCTAAACACATTCTGCCAACCATAAATTATAACTATTATGAAATGGAAGCATATATGTCTTATCTGTCTCTTTATAAGAGGTTTTATTTATTGTTTTCCTCACACACTCTTTGGTGATTACTACAGAAAAATGAATGTCAGTGTTTTGCAAGCTTATGCAACCAACAGATATATACTTCAAATATGTAGCAACTGCACATTGCATAAAAACATTATTTATAGCTTTTAAAATTCCCTGGATCGCAGTGCCTGGAAATAAGAATTTGAAGTATCAGTATGTCATGTACTACCATAAAACAGCCAATAGTGCTTCATACCTATTTTATGTCTCTTTTCACATACCAATGGCAGCCTTTTTTTGAAGTCACAAGGAAATACAAAAGTTTCAATATTTACTATTTAAGACACAAACTGACTCTTCAATACTGAGTTTTAAGTCCACACTGCTAAATGCTACTTGATTCCACTTGAATTTTAAGCAGCACAAATCTAAATATAAATTTGTAACTATAATTTTGACCAGTATAATTTCATCTGCAATCACATATCTGATTTTTCTTTTTCAGGACTTGTCCTTGCTTCTCTTGTAGGCAATGGTAGTTTTACTTACACTATTCCCATCTGCCTTAACAAAAGGATGTTCAAGTCTACAGTGTTAACCTCTAATAATTCTGCTAAGGCAAACACAGATAATTTTTAATGGCAATTACAATAATATATGTTTTATTCATAATCTGTAATTATAAAACTAAGGTTGACAAAAAGAGATGAGAGGTACAAATCCAAAAGATGACTCAGGGGATTTGCAAAAGGAAATAGTTACCTGACTCACCAAATCACCCAGAATCACAGAATGGCTGGGGGTGGAAGGGACTTCCTAGAGGGCACCTGGTCCAATCACTCTGCTAGGCAGGGACATGTAAAGACAGTCACCCAGGACCATGCCCAGATGGGATTTGAATATCACCAAGGACACACAGCTAGGATTCACAGATTGACAGATATGGTTCAAATGATAATCTGGCTTCAGTGGATTGCTCTATAACAACACCAGCACTTACTTACAGTTTATTGGAAATTGTGGGCAAATCATGGATGATCTCTTCATATGGCTCTTCTTGAGACAAAGTAGAAACAGCTAAAGGGTCTTTCATTTTTTCCTCCCAAACAATTTCAGCCTTCAGAAGCATTTCCTCAATAAAATCAGAAGCTGCAACATCTAAAACATTGGAACACCAAGATATCAGACAAGAAAATGGTGCAGAAAAGCTCCTTTGAATTAAAATTTCTAGACCAGATTAAGACAAAACATGTGGCTAGATAACATGAAAGGAATCGCTCAGATATGGATCATAAAATGATACTTGAAATTACTGGGAAAACAAAGACAAAGTAAATTCAGTACAGACTTAAGTTGCCATCTGCAAAACCTCAAAACCATTCTTGCTGTGTAGCGAACCAAAGTATTCAATAATTCACAGAACTTCAGGAAAAACAATACAACCCTTTTCAACACTTTATTTCTATGAAAACATGCACTTAAATCCTTTTCAAATGTTTTACATTTCTACAAACTAGACATATGTCTTATACATACTGAAGTGTTGAAATCAGTTCTGTTTGCAGACCAGAAAGAGAGTTAACTCAACTGTGTTACATACCTACTAAATGTGGTTAGCTAACTGTATTGTTAGATTATCTGAGTTTGGTCCACATCCTTTTTTACAAATAAAAACTGGCGCGTGTCTAACCACAAACAACTCTTCTAAGGTTAAGAGTCATGAAGTTCCCTGTGAATGTATTTGTAGGCAGCACAGCACTTGAAACATAGCTTATTTGGCTTTATTATGCAAAGGAAGTTTCACCAATAATCTGCCAGGAAGTTTCTATTATCTACATTACTGAGTGCCATCTTCATTTTATCCTAGGCATAGAAGGTTGAACAACCACGTGTTTCTTCTTTTCAACACTGCTAGCTAGCATTACTGGCATTAGCTCTGCTTTGATCTCTGTGTTAGGCCAGTTGATCTGAAATCCCTTCCAACCTAACAGAGTCTACAATTCTACTATCTTTAGAGCCATTGCCTCAGCTCCCTGTTGCTATCTGGTTTAAGAAGGTGCCTTCTGTGGTAAGCAGTGGCAGCTACACTTCAAAACTAAGTGCTGAATTTGTTTTCAGACAACAGCTATAGAAATTCTAACTCAGTAAGTTGAGACAGAAAGGAACTCAGTGAGAAGTCACCAAAAATGTGTAAAGGCAGCTAGCACCAAGGCACAGAAGAACTCTCAAGTAAGAAACACAGCTACAAATAAACAGGGAATACAACAAGTGGAAGACCATGCTGTCATTTGATAGGATATCCTGAGTTACCATGACTAGCAATTTTCAGTGATGTTTGTAAGAATGTACACACATGTATGTGTGTATAACTCTACACACTAAATAAACTATATCTAAGAAAGCAGGAAGCAAAGAAAACAGTGTCACAATAGCTAATATACACATCATGTACATGGATTTTCACCTACCTGAAGGCTTTTCATTATTGCAGTTAAGAAGATGGGGATTTGCCTGGTGCATCAAAAGCAGCTTCACAAGATTGGTCTAAAATGGGCAAAACCAGAGGTGTTTGAAATGGGAGAAGTAGGACAGGTGCCTGTCATTCAGTTTATTCCTCCCTTCCTGCACTATCTGAAATCATATGATAATCCACAGACAGTACCTCCCAACCCACACCTTCTGCAGCTACGAAACACATTGCTATAAACCACAAGTGGCAGAGTAAAATGCAATTCTCATACAATTTCAGGGTACCTTCAGCACAACTCCACCCCCAAAGTCTCCCTCCATTCATACATGTGTAAACAAATTCACAGAGAAAAAAAACCCTACCACTCCATCACCACCTGTTAAGACTTAAATCACAAAAATTTCTTCATGCCTAACTAATCCAACAACTGTGTGCCACCACTGTCAAAGGGGTCTGAATTACAGCCATCATCATAGAAGCAAATCTGTTCTGTCAGTAGTAGAAATTGGCACATTTATCTTATGTTTACCAAAATCATCTAATCTACTAGTTAAAGTAACAATTATAGCACAGTAGGGGAGGGTAGAGTATCGTATGATGAAAAAGTCTAAAACATATTTTTCAGTTCCCGCAAGGAACTGTTTTTACTGAGTTTTTCTATGGCTGTACCAAAGTCAAAGGCTGTAGCAATGTCTATCCTGATAAACTGGTTAGTCGGAAAGGAGCGAAAGGCTGCGTAAGGAACAAAAAATACTTTTAAAATGCCAATATAGAGCCCAACTAAGTGAGAGAACTACACGCAGTTTTGAATATATGCTAAAGCAAATAGAATGTATAATGTAAGTGTAAACAACAGGAGAGGCCAGGAGGAGCACAGGGAAAAAAATGCTGTGAAGGAATAAAAGGATTCTTGAGAGTAGAACAGACCTAGAGATAAATAAGACCTCAAATGGAAGTCAGCTAAGGGAAAGGATAGTAATTTGACATAAACCCAAGCAATAAACAAACAAACAAATAAACAAACAAACAGGAGAGAAACTATTGCAATTTAAAAAAAAAAAATTCACTATGGATTCAGTACACATGCAGCAACTTACTAGAAAAAAACATGATAATGAGGAATCCATTAAATTCAAAGAAAATCCCAAGCTTCTAATCATAGAAAACCAAGAAAATATTGTTGCAAATTTCTGTAAAAACAAAAAGATCTTGGTCTCCTCAGATTTCTAATGCTGGCTTTCTTTTCTTGCAGTAACAGCAGAAAATTTAGCAAACTCCAAGAAGTGGGGAAGCCCTAACAGGTTTATTTACAAATCCAATTAGCCCTGCTTTCCACTGAGAACTTGCAACACATGTAGAAATATATACATATATATGTCTTTTTTTATTAGTAAAAAAAGGAACATACTTAGTTATGGAGCTACTGCATAATCTCTGAAAAGTGGTAGTAGTTGTATCAAAGGAAGGAGGTTTAAAATGCATTTACAGTTTAGCGAAAATGCACAGCTTTTTGGGTTACCAAAGGTTTGGATTTATGCCACAAAAAATCCCGTGCTCCAATATCAGTATTTCCTGCTGCCAATGAAATATCTCCTGCTGGGATTCTTTGATGCATGTCACAAGGACTAAGGTATTCAGGTCACTGACAATTTCAATAACCTGCTTTTGGATACACAACTCTCTGCATTGGAATTTGCCTCATTCACTAATGTTTTAGAAGGAGTATTTTAAAATACAATTGCCATATATTCAGAACTGTACCTAACAGTAGAAATATTTGTTGAATAATTACAGCAAATTACCACTAAGCAAAGGTATTTAAATTGCAGAGTTACCAATAACATATATATGACTACATCAAGAAATAACATAATATCTAATGAATTACTGCAGAACCAATGAAAAAAATTCATGTGTGTATATATATATATATATTCCCAATGTAGTCTTTGCCAATTCATGTAAATTAAAAAAGAAACAGACAGTGTCATGGCTCACTGTGCAGAAAATGCCACAGTAATGGCAGCTATTTAAAATATCTGCTTATGAAATACCATTTATCTTGCTTCTCCTTTTATACCCTAATTATTTATTCAGTACCTTTTGACAGAACACCAGGAAACACCTTAGACCTCAATTTATTCTTTTCAGATCTTACCTCCAAATACCCTCCTTCCCAAAATACAAAACTGGTTACCTTTTCTGCGTTAATAAAGCATGGCTGTCTCTCTTTTCCTGGTATTCTGCTCAAATTGCAGTATTTCTACCTCTCTCTGACATCTCTTACTGAATATCTGACCCTTTGACTGTTGAGAACACAAAGAATATTTTCCCGTCTCACACTTTAATCTGAAAGTCCCACCTTTTACATTCCCCTGGCTCCTTTTCTTGCCAAGCCAGAAGATCCTTGCCCTCATTTTCAAAGGACTTCACAGACTCTCCATGATTTATGTATTCCCACTCATTCAGGCTCCACTTCCCACTGCACACTGGGCTGTGACTTTGGCCATCACTAACACATTTTAAGATACCTATTTTTGTACTACTTCTAGGCTGCACCTTATACTAGTGAGGAAGCCTTGAAAATATTGGCGAAGCTACCTTGTGAACATCCATTCACAACCTGTTGTGACGTGGTACTTGCCAAAGAGAAACAGGCAATGGGCCACTCAACCACCCAGATGGACTGAAAAATGGCCCAGTGGCCGGGCTGGTGATGAGCAGCAAGCAGACTAGGTGGAGTACAGTAATCAGCACTGTAACCCAGGGATCAGTCCAGTCCTGATTCACATCCCCATTAATGATCTGGTTGATGGCGCAAAGTTCCCTGATGGCATTAAAATGTGAGGAGTGGCTGATATGCGAGAGGTTTGTGCTGCCATCTCGAGGGACCTTGACAGGCTGGAGAAATGGGCAGACAAGAATCTCATGAAGCTCAACATGGCCAAGTGCAAAGGAACACCCCAGTACATGCTGGGGGCTGCCCAAATGGAAAGGAGCTTTGCAGAAAAGGACCTGGGGATTCTGGTAAATACCTTGTCATACATGAGCAAGAAATGTGCTTTGGCTGCAAAGAAAGCAGACGGTTTCCTGAACAACAGTTAGGAAGAATGTTGCCTGTAGGTCAAGGGAGGTGATCCTTCCTCACTACTCAGCACTGGTGAGGTCACTCCTGGAGTGCTGTGCCCATTTCTGAACTTTTCAATACAAAAGTGACATGGAAAGTGTCCAGGAACAGGCCATTAAGATGATTAAGAGACTGGAGCACCTCACATATAAGGAAAAACTGGGACAGTTGGAATTATTCAACCTGGAGAAACAAAGGTTCAAAGGGATCTAATCCATGTGGGTAAATACCTGAAGGGAGGGTATAAAGATGACAGAGACAACTCTTTTCAGTGGTGCCCAGTGATGGGTCAAGAGGTAGTGGGTACAAATCGAAGGTTCTTCTGAACATCACATAACATTTTTTCATTGTGATGGTGACCAAACTCTGGCACAGGTTGTCCAGGGAGGTGTTGAAAAGTTCTTTAAACCTAATGAAATGTGGAGTACAACACTGAAAATAAAAAGCTAGAAGGATAACTGCACACAGCACTCTAGATGCAGCTTCACTAGGGCTGAGTAGAGGGGCAGGGTCACCTGCAGGCGATGATCTTCCTAATACACCCCAGGATACTGTTGGCCTTCTTGGCCACCTCTTGGCCACCAGGACACACTGCTGGCTCATGGATGCTTGTTGTCCACCAGGACTCCTGGTCCTTCTCCACAGAGCTGCTTTCCAGTGGGTTGGCCCCCACCCTGCACTGGTGCAGGGAATTATTTCTCCCCAGGTGCAGGACCTTGCATTTGCTGAATTTCAGACAGTTCTCTGTCCATCTCTTAACCCTGTCAAGCCTTCTGAAGGGCTGCACAGCACTCTGGGGTATCAGCCACTCCTCTCAGCTTCGTGTCCTCAGTGAACTTGCCAAGGTGGCATCTGCCCCTTCATCCAGTTTTGAGATCCTCAGTACAAAAGAGACATGGGGTTCCTAGAGTGGGTCTAGTGGAGGGAAACGGGGATGACTAGGGAACTGGAGCACCTCCCTTGCATGGATAGATTGAGGGAGTTGGGCCTGTTCACTATGAAAAAAAGACAACTAAGAGGTGACCATATCAAGGTCTATCAGTATCTGAAGGAAAGGTCTCAGAGGATGGACCAGGTTCTTCTCTGTGCTGCCAAGCACTGGGACAAGAGACGATGGACAGAAACTGCACAGGAAGTTGCATCTGAGCATGAGGAAGAACTTCTTTATCATGCAGCTGATAGTGTGCTGGAACAGACTGCCCAGAGAGGCTGTGGAATCTTCCTCACTGGAGATATTAAAGAACTGTCTGGAAACAATCCTGTGCAATGTGCTTGGGGATGACCCTGCTTGAGCAGGGAGGTTGGACTGCATGACGCACCATGGTCCCTTCCAACCTGACCCATTCTGTGATTCTGTGACATATGGCAGCACAAATAAATTTACTGCAATACACATATTATAAAGCCTCCAAATACAATTGCCCTGTGCCAAAAAAGGGGCTGTTTTACCGCACATTAAATGTTAGCTAAAAAAGTCCAATGCTGAGTTTCATAAAACACAGGGTTAGGAGCACCAGTGTTGGCCAGACTGCAAGGCCTCTTGCCACAGATAAGTAACTGCAGTGACAGAGTTGGAAATATGGGGCATGAAGGAATGACAGAGACTCCTCAAGAATCTCCCTATGCGCTTGAGGCTGCAAAGGCATCTCCAAAGTGCTCTCAAACCATGCTATTTTTTCCTGCTAATGAATTAGCTGGAGAACAGAACCAGTGCTCCTGAAAAGTGTCTTCCTCTCTCATCTGGTCAGATATTTTCCTCTGAAGCCACGTACAGGACATCAGGTGTGTGCCAACACCTGCAAAGGATGAATTGCTGGCTTTGCGTGACCTTTTAGCTCTTATTATCAAAGTCCCAGTCCCAGAGTCACTAACTCAGACCATTTATTCTCCTTTGTTTACCATCAGAGAGATACCCGCTTAAGTTGTATATTCAGAAAGCTGGAGGTTTCATGCAAATATCCTCATGTGCTCTCTTGCACAGCAATGAATATGCATTATACAATTTGCATGAACCCCCAAACGTTAATTCCTTCCATCTTTCACTCTTCTTCCCTGTCCGCACCAATATTTCTCTCCACTTCTCCACTCCTCTCTGTCTGTTTCAACATTGGACATATTCTACCATTCCTATGTGACCTGGTTCACCATCAACCTTTTGGTTCCTAACCTCCTTCTCTATTTCTCATTCTCAGGCACTTCTTCACATCCATTCCTCAACTCCCTCTGCCTAAGCCCTCACCACTTTCTTCCTGAAATTTTGTTCTACCTGCTGTCACTTCCCAGGTTACCACTTCATTTTTGCTGGATATGGTCCCCAGCATGTGCTCATCCACAGTGAGACAAAGAAGTACGATAAGAAACTAGTGGAACAACAATCTTAGATCAAAGTCAGTATTATTTTTGACCATCAATCTCACACTATCATGTCAGATACAGTAAAATCATCAATTTTAATATCTAAGGTGTATGTTCACTAAACACAACAAAACCTCTAGACAGAACACAACAATATATCACTGATTACACCATTATAATCTTAAGTCTTCACCACTGCGTAAAATGACCTATATTTGTACTTATAAGGACCAGTTTTTTATTGTTCATATGACTAAAATTTATGTTACTGGGTTGAAAAGTGCATGTTTACCTGATTGTGTGATTTTTGTTAGGCAGTTTGCTAGAACTGCTGCCTGTGAATGCTTATGATTTTTCAGTTTGAGTTTGTTTGGGTTTTTTTTAATTAGACAGAAAAACAAAGCAACCAAAAATTAAGCACTTTTGGTAGCCAGGTGTGAAAAAACATTTTACTTGTCCATGTGAGCTCCTGTGTTTGTATGATTTGAAGACTTTTATTAGGTAGAAGATGAATTCCATAGGCTGAGAATATTCTTTTTGTTGTCTGCTTGGAAAATCATCAAAACTTAGCCAAGTTTCAAACCTTTGAAAAAATCAGCTATCCAAAGCTTACAAGACAGTTTTTTTATCATAATGGATAAATCAGGGAGCCACCTTTTGCTAGTACAGTCCACTGTAGGCATTTGTGTTAGCAGAACCAGCAACAGCTGCCCTATTTAAATATACGGTTGGATGTTCAAAAGATTTGCAATAAAAAGAATAAAAAACAGGAAAGTAGTTTCCATTTTTATTAGTACTGTAATTATTATAATTACTAAGCTTCTGTGATAGAAGTGCTGTAGTTTAATGCTAACCATATATTCCACAGATTGAATAAATAAGATCACATAAGTCATGGAGCAATACAACTCCTTAGAATAACACTGGAGACTATTTAACTAATTAAATGGGGTGATAATGGGCACTTCACCAAGCATCAAGGACATAAAAAAGAAAAATGTAGGTTAGAAACCTTACTACTGGGGAGTGAAACAAATTCCAAGACAGAGACTCCCAAGATCAGGGAGTAAGGTAACTATTAAGCCATTAGAGTTTCTGAGAACTCAGCTTTTAAGATCATGTATTTGTTCTCCATTACATAATAGTATGCCTTAGATAACTGTATGTCCCTTAAAGACGAACTTTCATAGGTAAAGCCCTAAAAAAGAACAATAATGTTCAGAGGCTAAATAGCATTTCCTCTGCAACTGCAAATCTGATCCACAGTACTGCTCTAAACACAGGAAATGATATCTGAAACTCATTACAGATCTCCCTTCTTAATACAATATAGATTAGAAAGATTTTTTTTTTACTTGAGTGCGGAGAAAAGGGGACCATAACCACCTGTGGTCAGCAAAGTGGAACAGATTAGAGAAAGTAGGTTGTGGGAATAAGACTAGCATCAGGGGGGGGGTGGGGGGAGTGTGCATAACAGAAGAGAGCATAGATAAAAAGCTGGAATTTGGAACTAACAGCATGAAATAAATGAAGTGAAAGGGAAGAAGAGAAATGTGGCTAGGAGCCAGGATGTAGGTAGAAACAGACTAATCAGAAAAATGAAAGAAGAACGTGACATGTGAGGACGAAAACACTGAGACTGAACAAGGGAGACTGGGACAGCAAGTGGGACAGAAGGGCAGGAAGGCTGGCCTGAAGCCAAAGTAGAAAAAAATGAAAGCTTGGATGAGAACCAGGGAGAGGAGGAGGGGCAGAAGCTGACTGTGCAAGGAATCGGGATCGGATAAAACGTGTAAGGAAAGGACATGAAGCCAGGCAAATGAATTGGACAATAAGGCAACAGAATAAGAATAAGAATGGAACAGACTGGAGGCAGTGGGACAAATCACGCTATGTGTGGGAGGAATGAACCGTAAATACTGCGTCTGTTCGTGCACAGAGCCTGGAATGGAACCCAAGTGTCACCACTACCTTTCTGCAGTCAGCAAGGTTAACCTATATGGTCTAAGAGTATGCCTTTTAAACCTCTGGAACAGCTGAAGCAAAAAAAGGGAAGCCTAATGCTGTTTTCAGCTATTAAAGCAAGTGACAAAGTTCACTTGAATGTTTTTCTACAGCTGATTTAAAAACTTCATCAGTCTTTACTTCAAGACTGATAACCTACATTTCTATTTTTTCAATCCACTAGGAAATGAGACCGAGCAAAAATAAAATAAATCAGGGAAAATATTATGTGATCTTGTGATTAACAATGCTTATAAGTTATGGTCCTACAAGTTATATATTTATATTACAGAGAAGGTCATAAATCTGCCACTTCTCAAAGTTTGTGCTTGAAAACCCTTGTTAGACTTTTTCATACTTGCCTCTCATATATGAAAGTCATTATAAATGGTATTTTAAGGAAAATAAAATTTATATTGATCAGAGAGATCCTGAAATAACCAAATATAGTGTAGACTGTGCACGCTGCATCTTTAAAAACATACACGTAAACACTGAGAATTTTATAGTAATTTTGTATACAAAGATGGTTGCTACTCTGTATATGAAGTTCAAACTATTTTATTATCATTTGGTATTGCGTGAATCTAGGTTTTCTTGCCTTATATTCTCTCCCCACAATTAGCATTTGAATCATTTATAGAAATCTCATGAATATATTGAGGGTGAAAGAAAGACACCACAAGCAGAAATCCCAAAGTGGTCTCTCTGAGAAAACTCAGTGTAATTTGATCTGAAGGGAAATATGGCTCTTCTACCTGAGTGCAATCACATATGCCAAACATGAACAAAAAGACTAAAGAAAAAAGAGTGAGATATGTCTGGATAAAGCATCCTCTAGAGGATTTTCCGACCATAAATTAAAGACTCCAACTACTTGACAGGGAAAATATTTATTCCCTGAGTGACTATAATCTATTCTTTTTGAAACACTAAACAAGCACCCCCTTCTTCAGGCTCTTCTCATTGAAAACATTTGTGGAGTGTGGTTGCAGAAGTCCAGAAATTGCATTCAAAGGAACTACTGTGTCACTGCCCAAACTTGATGAGATTAAGCATCATTCCCAACAATGAATTCATATATCCCTCTGCATTGAAGCATATTCCAACAACAGATGTGGATTTTGTTTTTTTGTTTTGAGCTCGACATGCACTTAAAGAAAACAAAGAGAAACTACAGGTCACTCAACTACTACAGTTGAGTCAAATGACTAATCTGTTTTGGTAATGATGAGCAAATTAGTTCACACTGTAAGAGGGTGTATTCTCTGTGACTCCAGCAAGCAGCAGAGTCCCTTTTACAATCTGAAAGAAGTGTGTTTTGATGAACTAACTAATCAGAGAGGTATGATTCAGACCAACCAAATGAGTGTGAGAGAGAATATACTTATAGCATGACAATTTCACATATTTGAAAATGACACAGGATGTATACAACATGCTAAGAAACATGAGGTAGGCATCTGATTTCGATAAACATTTTTCATTTATTTGGAATATTTCCAATTTACTGAGGGGAAGAAATCCTTGCTAGTACAGGAGTTACTCTTGCAGAGGTCCAGTCAGCAGTTGAACAAATGTCTTATCAGGTTTTTTTGACATCATGAAACCCTTTAAACCTAAGCCAGAGGCTAAATCTGTCTCACTAAGTAAGAGAGTGCAATGAAGCAAGCTTAAGTATCCCTTATAATCCACACTGCTTAACTGTTAGCTCTCTCCCTGACTCTCCTTCGGACCACTCCAACCAGCTCTCTACAAACAGGATTAATCTCCTATAGAGGAAACTAGCTCCAAACAGTATGAATGTGAGCCAGACTTTTGCCTGGCTTAATCCCTAGCCCTCTTTTATTTAGTGATTTAACAGTTTAGACATAGGCATCATCCCCCAAGGATGAAATTTTGGGAGAGGTAGTGTTTAAGCTACTGCAGAGTCAGCTCTGACCTGCATGTCTCTGATAGCTGTTTGAAAGGTGACATTTCTGTGATAAACAACAAAGAAACAGCTTGTGCCTGGGAACTGTGCCAAAGTACCCAAGGCAAATGTCAGAGCTGCAGCCTATTCCCACCATGGGGAGGGCGAGTGTGTGCTCTCCTGATCACAGCAGCTGGAAGATGTCCAGCTGGGACAGCACTACCAGTGCCAGATTAGTAGCTGTCCACAAAGTGATTGCTGTGCTAAATTCAAATTGAGGGGCCAAGCCTGAGAAGTCCAAGTTGCCCTTCTGCAGTTGGCGCCAGTGCCAGCACGGGCAGGGCGGTACCCAAGCGACGACGTGTGCCCCGCACGGGTGTGCACAGACAGCAACCACAAACACACCAGCACTGTCCTGCTGGGTGAGAGGGAGGCAAAGGAGTTCCAGCTGCCATCAAAAACAGGGTTAGAAACGTGCATGTCCAAAAGGCCCTGTTAAATTTACATAGTCAACCCTGACATATTCTAATTTCTTGAGGTTTGCTTTGTAGCCCTAATAACCTTATTTTGAAGAGGTTTTTGTGTGTCACAGATGCAGATTTGGATGTGTGTTGTAGAGCTTATTATTTTCCATCATTTTATTAAGGTAAAATTATTAAGGTAAGCAACTCTGATCTTAATACTTAAATAATATCACTTTTTTTGGTATAATGTTAATATCTCAATATGCATTAAAACCATAAAATTGCTTTTAGCCTTAATACTTACGGGGGGGGGGGGGGGCGGGAAATGACAACAGTCCTAGAAATTCAGAATAAAATTGCTGAAAAATAGGCCTATTTTTTAATGTTTGCAGGCTGGTAGTATTTCAATTAACAGTCTATTGCACTCACTGATGACCTAATCTGTTCCTGTAAAGCAGATTCTTGTCTTACAGAGACTGACCTTCAGGCAGTAGCCTCAGATTCCCTGTTCTGTACTCAGCAGCCGTATCCTGTACACAACCCTCAAACTCACCAGCAATATCCTGTACTCTTATGCAAGAAAATTATTCTGCTCTGGATGTACAAGCTCTGTCACTAATAGGGCAATTCATTTATCATCCACCCACGCTCTGTTTCAATATTTAGACTAATACTGGTTTTACATGGTAAATTTATCCATTAAACTGGTTTTCTTTACAAATATATGTAAAGATAGATACAGATTGCTTTTTTTTTTTCCAACATCAGATAACACATACTGACACGTAAAACTCTTACTGATTCCCTCTCTGGAAACAATGCAGCAGGATTCTGCTATGTTTTGCTTGTGATAAGATTGGTTTTGTTAAGCATCTAACTCTGTTCCCCTAGGATTCACTCTGTGCAGCTTTATGCTTTCTATACATAAGGCATCAACTCCATGCCCACTTCATGATGACTCAGGGCACCCAGAAGACCAGTGGGGAGCTGACCCATCCTTTGGCCCCACACTTTGATCCGGATCCCTCATGAAGAACTTAGAAATGTTCAGATTACACCTCTGACAGATGCTAGTTGCCCATGACCCCTATAACCAAGGAGGGTCAGACCTGTAAGTAATGAATCATTGCCCCTACTTTAAATGCACCCCCTAGGATTTTCTGAATTGTCTTCTAGAGGTGAGTTTTCACATTAGACAAGGAAAGCTTTGGCCTTAAGTTTAGTTGGCTAAATTTAGTTGAGAAGAACCCCATCCTAAGTAAAAATGAGTTTGCCATTACCAAGGAATCTCTACAAGCCAGGTTTATCATAAGGTGTGGATGCAATGTCTTTTACATGATTAGCTCAGATTGATGTATCTTTCTCCAGTAGCTTTATAAAAATTACTGTGGAAGATGGTGCAGTAAGATTTTTATAATCTTACTGTAACTGTAAACTTCATTTACAACTTGAGATTTGTAACAAGAAGCTTACACTGTCTTTATTCTTTACAAGTTTTTTCCTGCGCAGATGAAAATTAAATTTTCTCACTATAAAATTTCTGCACTTCCTTGTTTTTTTTTTTTTTTCCCCAGGCAAAGTAAATTAGGACCATCTCTATCATTGCTATGCTCTTACAAATAGCCAAATATGGTGGGGTTTTTTTCACATTTTGTGTATTTTCTGTATTTGCGAACATAGAAATGTATATGTATAGAGCTCAGGTCCTTCAACTGAGTCTGGATGTCACTTTAAAATAGAGTTAACAATTTCTTTATATCACAACATTTTTTTTGTAAGATAATATGCAAAAAATATGTATGCGAGGTCTATAATATAAAATAGCTCAAATACTACATCTGTAATTTGTATAACTATTTCTATAGCATTATATTAAGGTAGAGAAGCTTCTCCACATGAAAAATACATCTGTAGCTATTTTATAAACAGGAAAAACTATCAGTCCTTATGGCTCCTGGAATAACACTATTCCTATATTGGATGGGGTTTGGTTGCAGGTAGTGCAGCACCAGTGCTGGCAAACTATTCAGTGACAATGGTTTAAAATAGGTTTTCTGAAATTTCTGTGACCATTAATTAAAGGATCATTGCTTATTAGACAAGCTATAAGACAAGAAAAGGCTATTTTGCTGTTCAAATACATTCCTGGAAGGACAGTAAACCTCCCAAGGACTCAAAAAGACAGCAAACTAAAACCAAATAGACCTTTTGACAGTCTTCCAGTACAAGATAGAGATTTATTACTGTAGCAAGTTTTTCAAGTGTGACTTTTTAAAAAATATGCCACCACTACATGTTAGAAGAGTGTGAAACTGTAAGGGATCAAGTCCAGAATTTATATTAATGACTTTCTCAGGGAACATTAAGATTGTTGGCTAAAAGATAATTATTCCTTCATAAATATACTTTAATTTAAAAGAGACTATCCAAATCATGTCTTGTCTTAGGTTGTTCCGTTTCTGCTATACTACTTTTACCCAAAATAGTAACAATACTCATATTAATCTATAATTAGTTACCCAAAATAGAATTATAAATATGTTATGCATGTGAATTCATCCTAAGGCTAAAAGATATTTTAAAATCATCATCATAAGAAAGGAAATTTTAAAAACATGCTGATGGCTTAGTTACTGAAAGAAATATTTCCCTGATATCTAATAAATCCCTTTTATAAAGGAATTTAAATTATTTACTTGTTTCTCACAAACAGAATCACATGAAAGCTGTATTTATCTCCTAAATGACACTGGAAAATTATATATAATGAAAATAAGATATTTCTAAACTTCATTATTCACTAACACTACAAAGGGAACATATTTGGTCTGTATTTGGCTAATTTTAGTGAAGAAGAGTACAGTGTTTCTTCATTGTCCTTTCTCTGTGAGTATGCATACTGGTTGTACAGCCACCAGTGCAGCTGGTCTCTGACTCCTCACTGAAAACTCCTGAAATAGCAAGAATTAACACTATTGTCATCTGGGACATAAAGGGAGATGCAGTTCAACAAAAGTGCCAGCAGAAAGGATCATGTCACAAAATAGCAATCTAAGCTCTCGGAATTCTTCAAAAGGAAAGACACTTTTTCCATTAGCCACTTTCAGCTACAAACTTCATATGTACAGTTCTGTTTCAAAAAGAAAAATACCTAACTTAACAAGAAAAACAGTATTTCAAGTCATCCAGAGCTAGTGCTGCAAACATATGTATGCTACACATACATAAAGAAAGGTAAGTTCGATTTCCCAGCCCTTTCAAGTGAGTTCTTTCAAGTCCTCTTCAATTAAACTCGGGTTTAGCTTCACAACAGAAGAAATGTACAGCTGTAGTATAACCACATTGTTGCAGTACAAAGCCCTAACTTGTAAGCCATCCCAAAACGTGAGAATAAGAAGCCTCAGCTCAAGACTGCATCACTGCTATCCCTCACTTCTGAGTAGGAGCTTTCTTGCCCTACTGAAGTGTGAACACAGGCAGAGTGAGTGCAGAGGGATCACTGAGAGCAGTAGAACTGTAGCAGAATTACAGAACAGCACAGGGTAAGATGGGATGAGAAAATTAAATCTACAGTAAATTCAAAATACCCCTGATACCTTACTTGCTAACAAAACTTTGGTTGAGTAAACCTTTTTGGAAAAATTTTCTCTGTAGATTTACACTACCTGAAATTATTGAGGATACACTTCAGGTCATATATATGTATGTTTATATATATATATAAAACTCAACGACATAATCTATTATAAAAATATGCTGAGCTTTAACACTCCATAAAAGAGCAGGCACAGGGTATCTCAAGGAGAAATCTGTTACCCAGTAGAACTAACTAGAGTCAAACAGATTCAGTTTTACCAAAACTTTTGCTGCATTTTTGCTATTTTCTTTCTATAAAGTGTATTATTTATTTTCTGAAGTCTGAGCTAAGATGCATCAAAGAGGTTTTTGGAAGATACCTATGGGTAAGCGATGATTTCTGAGCCCTGAGGTGGGTGGAGAGCTATGGAGAAGGACTCACTGAGCATGTCTAGGGAGAGTGAGGATGAAGGAAAACTGAAAAGGTAAGAAAACTGAAAACTGAAAAGGTATTAAGAGGCACAAGTCATGCTTAGACACGGCCTCCTGAAACCCAGGACACGCTTCCACAACTCAGTCACTGGAAAACTTCGAATGCAAATGCTAAGTGAATCCTGGACATTTACTCACAGAAATACACACAGCAAAAAAGTTAGCTAAATAAACATTCACATCAGACTGTAAAAAAAACCCAGACAAAGTGCTTATTTTGTCTTCCTTTCAAATTTCAGTGCAAATTTATTTTTTGCTGTAGACAAACTGTTGCTGGTGGTAGATTGAGCTGTATGGGGTTGAGAGGTTTACAAGGTTCATCCTCAGATGATCTCTGCCATTTGAGATGCCATCTGTAGTAGATGAATGGGAAAGTTTTTCACATTAAAATAAGAATAGCCTCCCTGACTTGAAAGCATTTGCCATTTTTACAGAAGACTACCGTAAAAAAAAAGAGAAGCAGGTGAAAAAATCATGCTTTACCTGTCCATACTTTGCAGCTAAATGTAGGGGTGTCCAGTACTGATTATCCACTACATTGAGATCAGCCCCATGATCTAGTATCAGAGATGCAACATTCTTGTATCCGTTAGCACAGGCCACATGCAGCTGCAATATAAAAGTTAAATTTGGCATATATTAATAGCTTAAAGAACTCATCCATGGTGTGTTATGGTGTATCTTTACTAAATCACAGTTACAGCAAATACAAAATATACATGTGGTAATGACAGACTAGAAAACCACTGCAAAATCTTTTTCAGCATTTATAAACAAGATGCACCAGAAAAAGATAACCTTATCTTATTGTGAACTACTAAACAATCTAGTCTGACTATCACTTTTCATATAACTTCAAGCAAACATCCTTTCCAACACATTCAAAGACTTCCTGAGCCCAGGTAGAATCACACATTTCAACAGAGCTTGAGCTCTCTTAGAGCCTAGAACTAACTTCCTTTTGCGGCAGCTCAAATATCCCAGACTTAAGCTGACACTACTCCAAAATGAATTCATTAACACATAATCAAACCAAGCACATTGTGACTGCAGCACAAAATTAGTGACAAAAAATACTTTCTCAATTTTGAAGCACAGAGATTTTATTTCCTATACTTGCATTGCTTCCCTAGATACTTAATTTTTTGAATTGGTAATTGTTTAAATAATTTTAGTTGATTTTCTGTATTTGCAAACTTCATTTAAGAGCCAAAGTGGAACAGAAGGAGGGTGGAAAATGCAGAAACAGACTGAGAGGAACTCAGGTCAGCAGGAACCTCAGGAAGTCAAGTAGCACAACTTGCTGCTAAACAAAGGTAGCTGTGTTTGCTCATGGCTTGTCACTCTGAGTAGCAAATACAGTAAGAGTGATAAAGTATGAAAACTGTAATGGCAAGAAAGGGAAAAAGGAAATTCAAAAGTATCTTTATTAATGGCTGATTTGAGGAGTTGGACATTATCTTTTGCAATGTATTATTATTTAAGGCTCCATATGCGTTTGGCATTTATATCGGCAATCAATTCCACTATATGTTATTTATAGAATGAGATTTTTTTTTATATTAAGAAAAACCAACAGATATATTGGGGTTTTATTTAATTAATACAAATATCAAGTACACAAAATAAATATAAAAGCAATATTATACCAAACAGGTCTTGTGAACTGAGAAAAAGGAAAAGATATAATAAGGCAATAAAATTATTTTCTCTCATAACAATCAAGTAAAAGAAGAAAATGCAATAAGGAATCCTACATCAGGGAAAAATTGTAATTTGCAAGTTTTGGTGGAAGTTGTTTCTTATATGTGGTGAATAACTGTTGAGGCATGTATTTCATATGATGAGATTGATCCAGGTTACAGTTTAGTGGTCTTTACTTTCTCATAGTCCTCTGCTCTGATTCCAAACATTCCCTTCACTTCCGGGAACAAGGGGGACAAGACCTGAATTTGGAATTTGGCACAATATAACTGCTCATCCCCAGTCAGAAGGACTTAATACTCACACTGGTCAGTAAGAACAGGGCAGAGGAATATTGCAGAAATTGAGAAGTGAGATTATAGGTGGTACCTGTATCCCCAAACCACACAGCCCAACTGCATGACTTTTTCCCCTCAAAGCTTTGTTAGCTGATGATGATATTATTCTGGTGATTGATAATGACAATAAAAAGGTCTTGCAATAGACCAGTTACTACAACTGTGTAGTTCCAAAGTGTAGGAATAGGAGACACAAAAATGAGAGTCTGGGATATTATTTGCCTTACCTGCTATTTTTGGTTCAGCTGCACATGCAGAGTATGCACAAAGTTTTCACTATGAACATGATTGATGCAGAGGGAAGGAATACAGTAAAATTCATCCAAAATCTTCCCCTAGAGTAGGTGCAAAACCCCCCTGGGGGCAGAACTTTGATTCTGCATGCTATGATTTCCAATGTACAAAACCCTCATATTTTCCCTGTAATTTGACATAACTTCATGGTGGAGGGAGAGTGTGTTTTAACAGAAGGAATTACATTTTCTATTCAGACGTCAACTTGACAAGTGCTATTTTCAAGCAGTTTAAAAGCTCATAGGAAACATTTTATGGCTGAAATCTTTCAAAGAAAAACTATTACAGGAGAATACAGCAGAAAAAATAATTTTACCAAATATGCTGTGTCTGTCTGTATTGCATGTGCACAAATGTAGGTGTTATGAATCTATAAGAATGTGTGTATTTATATATTTACAACAATAATTTCTTGCTTGATTCATCTTAACTTACACATGGACTTAGATAAGTATTCTGTCAAGAGAAAACAAACCTGATTTGAGCCTTAAAACAGCGATACTTGTCTTTTTTGTACAGATAGAAGTACAGGAACAAAACACTGTTCCCAGAACCCGCTCATATACACACAACTGTGACAGACTTGCTGAATCGACACCCATGAATAAAGAGAGAATTGTTTGCCAAATTCTGGATTTTCCTCTAGTTTGCCAGACAAAAGTTTCACATAATAGGAATCTCAAAGAAAAGCAAAATAATCTACTTTGTATCTACTTCCTGAAAAAATCAGATTTCAGCATAAAAACTGTTCATGCACAAAGTATCCCTTTTGTCAACATTCTACTAAGCAAACAGCAAAAAACAAAAGTATCCACAATTTTTTTCTCCCAGTACTTGCAGTTCTGCCAAACATCTTTCAGAAATGTATTTCAACTACTGCTGCTAACTATAGAAAATGTTTTATACAGTAAAATTTATCTAAGTTCGTAACTCAGTTTAACAAAGACAATTCTGACTAAAATAGCAATAGAAGTTAAGTACAATAGCTATGTGATTTAGCAGCTTAGATAAAAATATCAGAAAACTGGCAGGTAAATTAATGCTTTTATGAAATAAACGAAAACTTGTGCTGTTTCTTCCCACCCCGTCCCTGCTTCCCTCCTGTTTTTAAATAGTTAACTGCCTTGGGGTGGCCACCCCAAAATTCACAGTGCTCTGTTTCTAGAGAGAACCAGTGGCTGGATTCAACCATCCCAGATATGAGGCTGATGACCTTTTTGATTATAGCTTAAACACTCCACAGGTATTAAAGCATGGAATATTAATGATTCAGTATATTAATTCAGTATCATGCAATGTAATTCAATGCAAATGCAGAAATGGTAGTAGTAATTATTAGTGCTCCAATTATATTAGTTCAGTATTTGCAGAAAAAAACAAAGTACTTGAAAAAAGTTATTCAATATATTAACACTGCTGATTTACCATCTATTGATTGATTGAGAATGGTGTTGAAGATTTTATATGCAAAAGGAACATTCCACAGACATGCTATGGAAATTAATTTAGAATTTTTTGACAGCTGAAGAAGTCCTGACAAAACAAAGGGGTAGAAAATCTATTTGCAGAAAAAAGTATACTGAAGCCCCGTGACTACAAATAACATGCAAGTTTGGGAGCAGGAGTACTTGTCCACACATGGGGAATGCTTCAACACACTAAATCAAGATGGGATTGCTACATGAAACAGTGTTTTAGTTGGGCTCAGCCAGAAGGCACAAGCCAAAAACAGGGATTACAGAGTGAAGTTTCAGCCCCTCTCTCACACAGAATGTCAGAGACCACAAGTATCTCCTGCACCTTGAAACTATGGTGTTAATATTTTTGCCATTAATTTTTATGTTGCATATTTACTGGCGAGGACCAAAAAAGTTGTCATTGAGATGTTGCACTACCTTATTTTAAAATCTATATTATGCATGGAATAGACATACATCTATTTTCAAAAGGCCAGACAGAACCAAAATTTTGGTTTCTTTTCCTTCTTAAGAGAATTGCCTCGCCAACACGCTGAACTTGTTGCAATACATGCACATTCCCAGGGTGATGATTACATGTTCCTACTCACCAGGGCAACTCCTTCATCATTCTTTTGATTCACGCTCCCTCCACTTGAGATGAGCTGTCGGACATCTGTAAGCATTGTCATAGCTCTCTGTATCTTCATTTGGCGCAAGGAATTCAGCTCTACACCTAGAAAGAGAAAAAGATAAAACCTTCTGCTATTTTATTCATCAATAAAGATGTTCAGGGTTTTTAAAAGCTTAATCAACTTTTAATTAGACTTAAATGTGTATTTTTAGGGCATTTACTTACCTACATTTACCAAAAACTTTGCTCCTGTCTTTATCAGTCAATACATGGATGATTTAAAGTCAGTCAGCAATATCCAATAAACCACCCTGGTGTCTTACTGACTGCAAGAGCAGTTGCAGGTAAAGGAGCTGCAATATCATGAAACCCATTGGGAGTGTGAAATAGCTGTGACTGGGAAAAGAATTAAAAAATCTAAGGAAGCCACTCAAGTGTTTGGGACTTATTTAACTAAATTTTTTTTTGTTGCATTCTTTCAGCCCTGCATATACATCACAGTACACAGACCAGTCCCTCAAATTTGGTGGCCCAACTGCTTGAGAGATTGTGAAGTCAAGCAAATTACATTAAAACTCAACACTTTTTTATGTGCCTGGGTTATTTTTAACAGGGATTAGTTCTCCAGCTGAGCCTAGACCATTTAAAGGCCCCATGAACCAAGAGGAAATGTGGTGTGGCAGTAGGAACAAACGGGAGGAGATGAAAGGAGTGAAGGATATGGGACTGCTTGTGCCAGCAGTGCTACTGAAAGAACAGCTGCCAAAGAACAGTGTTAAAAAGAAGATAAGCAAGGCAGGCTGTAACCAAAAGAAAGCATGATCCCCAGTCTGAAGAGGTCTGAAATAGGAAACAGGATACAACAAAAGTGTGAAGTGGTTAAATTAGCTACTGGCTGTGGTTTGATTGGAATAAATAACCAAAATTCGGGGCTTCATGCTTTTACTTCCAGCTCCATGTGATTATTTAAACCCATATACAGAAAATGTCATTTGAATATAGAAATTCTTGCTCTCTGTTCTGGCCATGACATAGCAAAAAAACTCATATGAATAAATGTTTTTTTATTTCTCTTCATCATTTGGCACTGAGTTGAAAAATGACAAACCATAAATTTATTCAGTTATTATGTAGTTAACTTAATATTTTATCTTCAACAATTCTTGAAGTTCTTTACATTACTAAAACAATTCAAGCATGTTTCAGGGTAAAATCGTGTTTTGAGTTTCTTAGTTTTAATCTGTCCTGGAACTCGTATAAATGTGTGTACAACACATAGCTCATCAAAGAATTCCAATACTTCTTTTTCTAACATGCCACTGTACACACTACTTTATGTTCTGTTGCCCACACGAGTTTCAGCTCTGAAGTGAAATGTTCAGTGTGAGCACTGTCTTCCCATTCTCCTATTTTTACACCTGTCACCTAAATGATACTAAAGAACACCAAATGTAAAACACAAATCCAAACATGAGATGGATAAAATTAAGTTTTCTGTGCCTACATTAACCCTGTGATCTTTCATGCGAATGTAATTTAGACAAACACGTATGAATATCTATATATATTTATATCTGTATCTACACATACATATGATACTGATAGATTAAATTAGACAATGTCCCCAAAGGAGAATGTGTTTAACATCCTACTGCCTGACAGCTGCTAGACCAGAACATAATGCAAATTTCACAGAATGTTCTCTGTGTCTCCTAACAATCAATGTATTTTTTCAGAACTAAAGCTTTTACACCTTCATCACGTTTCAGAGTAACGATTTGAAACTCCATGATGATATTTACAGATTACCAATGCTGCGTGACGTCAGTTAAATCTTTTTCTTCCCTTTCTGTTTCTACTTATTTCCTGCTTTTTGCAACAGTAAATTGATGGTTTAATATTCTTGTCTCAATGACAGAACTCTCCCAAAAACCTAAGGGCAATATACACCCAAAATGAATTATCATTTGCAGTGCTGACTTAACATTTTAAACATGCAACACTGAAGACTGAGCAGACAAAATGAAACTCCATTGGTCCAGATGAAGTTTTTTCTAACGTTCTCAGATAAGAAAGATTAGAGTTTAAGAATATTTGAAGCATTTTATAGCTGATGAAAGCAGCCATACTTAAGTACCACTGACAGATCTTACGTCAATTTTTTCTTCCTCTTGATATGTCCGGTAAACAATTAGAACAAGTTTTGGGTTTCAAGGAGAGAGGAAATGGGTGGAAATTAATGTACCACCTCTGTTGTCTGAGAATACCTCAGACACTCAAAAACAAAGCTAAGTTCACAATCCACAAATTAGAAATACCAGTTTCTGATTTTCCCAGGAAGAAAAAATGAAAAATAAAATTATAAAAAATAATACTGAGAGTGAAACACAATTATTATCAGTTTGTTACATTAAATCATGTTTAACGTAAATTATAGTAATGCTTACAGGTTGAGGCCAGAAGACAGCTGAGTCCACTCAGCCTTTTCCAGCAATTTACTACTGACTTACACCCAACATAGTCAGGGAATTAATGTATCAGTACATTCTTATATTAACAGTGAAATATTGATCCTGACTTCTTGTAAACTGCCTTTTATAGAATCTTGGTGTGACCTATCTGAGGCCACAAAAAACATGGCCATTGAAAGATTAACTCTGCTCATGTTGAAGAAGAAATCTAGGAAAGCATTCAGTTGTAATTGCACTGTAAGTGTAATGCAGCCATTAGCTCAGACAAAACACATAAACCATGCTACAGTGCAACAGAAGTCACAGTCTGTGTGCATCCTAAACCTATTCAAGACAGCTTTACTGGCTTCAAACTAATCGTAGTATAAAGGCATGATACGTATTTCATTAAACAAATAGAAGTAAATCAGCCATGAAGAGACATACCAAAGCAACATGGTTCCACAGACTTCACTATTTCAATATCCAGAGTAGGTCTGAAAATGCTACAGAAACAATAGTTTCCCTTTCTCTATCTTTCCAAAAAATATAATGAAAACATGTAAAAATAATCTAAGTTGCAGTCTTAGAAGTGTAGTTTTGAATTCCAAGAGATCAGGAGCTATTAGTCTTTGAGCAAAGACTTCTCTGCTGGGGAGCTGAGAAGCAGATTTATCAAGCATGCACATGTATCATTCTCTGAGGCTCAAACAAGGAGACCTTGTCAATAAGTGCTTTCCTTTAATCATGTTCATAATTCTGGGGAGTCTGTTCTGCCTCCCCAGGGAGTGATACTTCCCAGGAATTTAGATGGAACAACAAAATGCCACTCATAGAGTAAGTAACTCTCACTGCCTGAATAAAAGAATGACCTTCACGTTGCTTTCCAAAGGGGAAATGTGGTTTAGATATTCAGCTGAAATGGGACGACAGCCAGCATGAATAAAAAGAGGAAGAAAAACACATTGGCATCTACTATGGGAATGGATTCACATTTCAAAAAATGGAAAGTCAAAAAAAAAAAAAAGGCATACGGGAAAAAATACCCATATACCCTGCAAAATCAGAAGAGTTACATGCTCAGGAATTCTGCAGGAGATAAGATGGAGAAGGAACAGTTAAAACAGCAGTGACCCTGCAGGGCACACATTTGGTGATGAGTATCAGCACTGATGACAGGCAGGAGCATAACCTAAAAGCTACAAAATAAATTACCTCTCACTGTTTAAGAAAAATACCTGACAAGGCCATTTCATGTGCTTTAGCTGTCTCACCTTCTCTGGTATATGGTTACAGAAGTGGCAACCAAAAAGAATAGAAAAACCTCATATAAATAATGCAAAAGCAACTTTCCAAAAGTTTCCATGATAAAGAAATATACGGCAAACAGAACTGAGGATTGCTATTAAACACATTTTCCTCACAAATGTCCAGTACAAAGAAGGATGCAAGGGGAACACCCATTCCTGGGACCAGTACAAAGCAAAACACCGAAGTGCTCTTTGCACCCATTGCACACACTCCCAGCAGCCACTCTTGCTGTAACATGCAGGTCTCACTCTCCAATGGGCTTAACATTCTTAAGGAGAGGTCAACAGCATCCCGTCTTGCAAACACAAATGTACATTAAAAACTTGCAACAGCTTTGAGAAGAAGCCATTCTGTCTTCCCACACTTGAGTCTTCTTTCACTCTTCACTGCATCTGCCCTTCCTGCACAGAGATGTAGATGCAAGGCTCTTTTCACCCCATGTACGATGAGCCTCTCCTACTCTTCTATAATTCAGGGGATACCACAGTTAAGAATTCATATTTTTCTTCTCTGCAGTGTAGAATATGATAGATGCGTTCAAAAAAAAAAGTCATGGTGCAATTCTTTAAATCCTGTTTTTCATTCCTTGATATATTCAGATGTAGCTATTACTTTATTTGCTGAAAGTTTTAGAAAGACTTTTCTGGCTGCTTGTTAGATATCTTTGTAAACAGCATTATTTTTGTGAGATTACATTGTTCAATAGCTCTTGTGCATATTGTTTGGCATTACGTGAATCTGATTTTCAAAGGTCAGCATACACACAGACACATGTCAGCAACCTTTACTGTGTGAGAAGGGAAGCCAGTATTTTCAGATTCTGGGCTGATAAGGTTTATTTCCTTCTAGTCTGAATATGCTATCAGAAGTGAAGTTCCCACCTCCTCCTCATGTAGATATCAGAGTGACAATTCTTCCATTCTAGTGAACATGCTTTTATTCCTCTCTCTTCCACAATAAGGACATTGATGATCCCTTCAGCTAAAATTAGTTAAGTGAACTGTCTCTTAACTTGTATGAAAACAAAAATATTTTTTGTAATTTATTTCAAAAGACTGGCACAATCTCAAGGCTTATTATTAATGCATTCATTTGTGGATATGCATTGCATGTTTATTATTTTATTTGTAGTATTACTACTAGAAGACAGAAGCAAAATAAGTATATCACTGTCTGCAGCTAATTGTGGCAAATATCATGTCTGAAATGAGATCATCACAGATGGTATTTCTACACTACAGATTTTACTGCAAGGTTTCAGTATGTTATAGTTTTTTTGTTTTTTTTTTTTGTGAGAGAGCAGTAAAAGCAGGCTACTCAACATGTGTGAGAGAGGCAGGAGCTGAGGGTGAACACAGAGGTCAGCATCCTCACTGGCCAGGGCACAGTCCCACAGTACCCAAAAATGAAAATTGAGCAGGTCTGGTGATGGGAATCAGGGCAAACAGCAGTCCTGTGATTGCCAGAAAAGCCTCTAGCAACAAATCCAGGTAAATCAGGTGAAGCAAGGAGTCAAGTCAGTGGTCCAGGGCTGGGGTCAGCAAGGATCATGGCTGGGCACAGGACTAACTCAAGCAAGGACCTGAGACTAAATGTGGCTCCAGAGACCAAGGATGGGTGAAAGATCATGACAATGCTGCTCCCAGCTTACCTCTTTCCCATCCGACAGCTCCCAGGTCACAAGGCCATCACAGCCGGCCTTGAGCACAGGCAGCCAGGCCCCTGGGAGCAGGGGTGGAGGAGAGGTCACAGGGCCTGGGGGTGCACTGCGGGCACTGACATTTTCTTCCACCTTGATAAAGGTTATAGTTTTAAGAATTCTGTAAAAAAGTGAAAATATGCTTCTGATAGTAATGAATTAGATTATTTCTCAATAAGTTGTTTGAAAGGATACTGAAAGGGTATCCCCAGTTTCTGATGCTCTTCACAATCTTTTTTCAAATCGTAGCAAAGCCTTAGTCAAGGCTTAGTTCAAATCTTAGTCAAGAAGATGCTTGTTTTCCTTCTAGCATCTGTTAGAAAACTAGATCATAAACTACTGGCTACAATTTTAAATGTTAATTTCAGTGTCAAAAGTCAGTGAATTTAAAGGTTTTCTGTTTGATAGAAACATATGGGTAACATGCTGGAAGCACAAAAATATTAAGAGGAATCTAAGACTTCAAAGTCAGCCCCCAAGAACTAGAAAAAATTAAAAATTAAGGCAGCTTATTCACACTTACATTAGAAAACACAAAGGCCGAAGGAAGATGAGCATTCTCAACTATGACATTTTCCAATGTGTCATGTTTTCCATGAGCTTCATTTTTTGAAAGTACCTACTGAAACATTTCATTTGTTCCTCTGTTCTTAGTGGCAACACCAACACCTGGCCCCTACCATCAATTATTCAGGCTCTCTGCAGAAAATAGATTTTTTTGTGTGTGATAATCTTATGGGTTGGTGGTTCCCAATCAACAAGAATCCAAGTGAAAAAACTTTGAGCAACCCTGAGGCTGTTTGGTTTTGATTGCCTATTTTTCTGTCAACCTACTGCATCAATACTGCTGAAAGAAAATTTGTAAGCATAAATCAAGATCGTGGTGCATATGGTTCTAAAACAGAAAATATATCAGGGGATTTAGTTTTAGCTGAAGCTTGCTGATCCTTAAGTGCTAACAATCTGTATGTGTTGGCATTTTAGTCAGTTCTTATTTTAGTATATTAGCAATAATTCCTTTATGTCTGTGAAATAGTTTTAAATATTAAAGTACAGTATTACAGTATTTTAAAGTACAACACTACTTTTCCTGAAATGATATTGATTTATATCCATTGCTTTTCTTGACTGCACTGAAGCGGCTCTGAGAGTTTTTCCCCTTGTTGGATTACTAGATCTGCTTAAGGGTTTCTGTAGCACAACCTCAACATTAAAACATTTTGGTGTACACATTCAATCTTTTAACAAATAACAATCAAACCTGATGAAAAATACACACAACTGAGATTTTCATCTGGATCTTATTCTCACAAAAGTGCCAGAGTGTTGAGAAGCACACAATGAGATGCATTGTCCAAGTGCTGGCAGCTGTGGGGCTGTAGGGACATGTTGTGTGGGAAGAGCCGGGGCTGTCCCGTGAGCCGTAGCAGACCCTCAGCAGGACACAGCTGAGCCTGGCAGCCAAGTGTGACCCATGGCAAAGCAGACAGACACTCCTGAAAGAGCTCCATACCTGTGAAAAACCCACACTGGAGCAGAGGAAAAATGTGAAGAAGAAAAGGGGCAGAGAGAGAGACTGCCATGCACCGACTCGATCTTCCCCACACCTCCTTGTGCTGCTTGTGAGACTGGAAGAGTTTGGAGTGAAGGAGTGAAGCTGGGGAAGAGGGGAGGAAAAGTGCTGTTCTAACATTTGTCCTTCCATTTCTCACAACCTGAACCTATTCCAGTTGACAATTCTCACGAAGCTGAATCTGTTTAGCCTGTGACAGTAACTGGTAAGCAATCTTGCTGTCCTCGTCAGGAAGGGAATGGGTGAGCAGCTGTGTGGGAGTTTTTAATGCAACCACACCAGCTTTTACGGATAACTTCACATTAACTTATAGTTTAAATCAAAAATATTTTTTGTTATATCTTCCTATCACATTCTAGCTTACTGTAAAGCGTCAGGTTTGCAGTAAATTTTTCCTTAATCCTTGCCCACGACTTTTCTAAATCAGATTTTCCTGCACATGTCATTCCCCATATGTTGTTAACTGTTGGCTTCAGGGAAATTCTCCTTATTGTAGTAATTTACAAGTTGGCTATTTCTGGCTGATGTTAAAAACTGTCTTCAGTGCAGGATTCTGTACTAACATGTAGCTTCTTTTTTTTTTCTTTTTTATTATTCTACCTACTGCTGCAAGGCAGAAAAATAAATTTATTTCTTCTATTTTGCAGCTGAAGAGTAAGGCTTAATCCCCTTGATAGTAAGAATTTAACAAACCATGGTCTATACTTGCAAAATATGCACAATATTTTAACTGATTTAAACCATACAAAACCACCTAAATGGATAGGGCTTGCACATTACTTTGGATCTATATGCAGTTTTCTGAGACACCTGAATATGATCCTTTTAATGTTCAGGGAACAAAACAGACCCGTTATGCCCCCAGCTTGGAATGGCATAATAGATTTTGCTTAAAGTGCATGAAGTCTCTATTACAATCAAAGTTCAATAACCTTTAACCAGCTATTTTAAATTAATTTGCCCCCACAGAAAGTGAATAATACTGTGTAAAACACTTTGCAGAAAAGCAATACCCATTTTTTCTTCTGTACCTGTGTCACACTAGAAAAAGAAATACCATCTGTACCTTTGGGTAGACACGCTATTTAAATATAGTCATTCTTCAAAAAATAAAATCACAACAGATGGTTTTCTCTTGCTTTTGTAATGATCTGCTACTGCATTAAAGTCTCACTACACACCAGACAAGAAAGATATTAAACTTGTTTTCAGATGTGTGTGATACGTAGACAGTCCTTTAAAAAAAAGGAAAAAAAAAAGACTTAAATGTCCCAATATTCTTTTCTCAGATTAAATAAAAAGGCTGATGCTCTTGGATTGCACGGTCATCCTGCTGAAAATTGAAGCCTGAGATCTTGGAGGACAAAAAGAACAACTCTTTTTTTGGAAATGAATTACAGTGAATTTGCCACCTCCTGTGACTTGGCAAATACAGAACCAAGAACTATCTGTCAATCATTTTTAGTTTATAGCTGAGCCATGCAATACACTAAACAACTAAATACCAAGTAAGGAGATAAACAAAAATTTTGCATTCCTCAAAGTATTAAATATTTAAAACAGCCTAATTGAAGAGGAGGAAACAAAGATCATATGCCATGATCAGAGTTTCACTGACACAGTTCTACAACAGAATATTCTGCCTCCAGAAACAGAGAATACACTGGCAGTCATTTAAAGTTTGATAGTTTTAAAATGTCATTAATGAATCAAAAGATTTGCCTTAAAATATAAAGCTGCTATTAATCAAAATAAAGGTTATGGAAGGTGCAGTGTGGAATTTCTCGATGATTCCAATAATCAATCAGGTTTAAAATAAAACAGGACAAATAGTGAAAAAAAAAAAATCACCTTTTTACATTATTATTTTCATTTCACCTCTGAAGGGAGACACTTCCTGAATGTAAGCAATGAACGGATATGAAGCTAAAGGTGTAAGTGGCAACAAAGAAAATTTCAAATGAAAACAAGTTGAAAAGAAATGACATGAAGATGGCTTAGCACTGAAGGGAGCCGAGAGAGAAGTAGAATCCCCAGTCCCACCTGGCCTGCTCTCACTTGGCCTTGCCTTGGCAGATGTTGAAGTCCCTAAATGTCATGACTTTCTTTTCATAGCAAAACAAGAACACCAGTAACATGGAAAACCAACAACATCTTGGCACAGAACAGATACAACAGCTTTTACTGGTGTTTTCCTTGTGGCCGGTCAGATTAATAACCCTTCTGCTCTCCACAGCTGGCATTTCCTAGAACTGCACTGTTGGTGATATGGACTACTGAATAGGCATCTACATACAGACCTGTAAATTTAAATATCCTAACAGTCATCCTGCATAGCAGACTTCTATGTCTCATCTGGCCATTCTGGGCTCCCTTCATAGCATAGGGAAAGAAGCAGGCAGTTCAGGTTCTAATTCACGTGCCTCATTACAGATGCCTACCTTCAAAGCATCTCTTGCTCTAAAAAGAGTTTGCTATAGAGTGACCACCAGACATTAGATTTAGATAAATCAACCCAAATAAAGTCCTTGAGCTCATGAGCCCACTAGGTTTCTGAGTGCCCCTTGGACACTATCTAGTATCATACAGTTAAGATATTTCACTTTCCTAAACATGAAACAGGATGCTGTATTTTCCCTTCCATCCTCAGTTAGGGTTATTTTAAATGAAGCTTACAATATGCCAGAATTATAACCCAACATAAACAATGCTCTTAATATACAGAGGATATGTACCTTGAATGGCATTCTCTTAGGTAACTGAAGTCTGCTAATTGCTTTCTTCAGTCAATAATTACTTTTAGTATACAATGTAACATTATTTATATAACATAATGTAACAGCAGAGACAGCTAATTTCTATACAGCAAAAGAGAATTTTCAATGAAATACTAATTTCATTAGACTTCAGTAATAAAATCTCCATCTAACATCCTCCTATGTTATGTTCCATAACAGTAAAGTATATATGGAAGTTTCTGGAAGTTGCTAGATGATTACAATATTTTGTACTTGTAGTACTCCTGTGCCCTAACAGATCATTTACAAGCAGAACTCAAAGAACTAACTCCAGCAATTGTTTTAAAATATATAAATCATTAAAGGCATCCAAGTCTATTGTTATCACTTATGGCTCCAGGCCTTCCACAGAGTAAATCAGGTTATTTCAAACAAGGAAGAGCAGTTCAGTCACTAAGATCTGTAGTGAAATTAAAAGGATACAGTGAACTACCACAGCAGTGAAATCTGTAAGAAATTATATACACACTCGACTTCTAAGAACTCTAATGTTCCCAATTAACAAAGTTTTCTGTGGCTTCAAAGCTACTTGTTCCAATCTTGCTTTGCTTCATTGAAGTAAATTGATAACTTCTGGTTTTCTCATTAGCTGAGCCATAAGGCACCTAATCTTACTTTTCTCCATGAACCGTGCAATCAGAGGCAATGATTGAGTATAGTCCATTCTACACACAAATCTCTTCCTAACATTGTAAACCAGGCTGCACAGCTCAATGGAGAATATCATGAAAACATTTTAGGAATGCAGGGAAGTTTAGAGAATGGGGAAATATTCCTTATACATTGTTATTGCAGGGTGAGACTATGGGGGGGGTTGTTTCTCAGCACTGCAGGCCAAAGATGGTATTGACAATGGGATCAGCTTATCTTGTATGACAAGACTTGGTGCTGACATCGCTCTGTGTTGGGGTGTTCATATGCAGGTGTGCGTGGGGATTACTGCCATGAAGAGAACTTCACCAAAACAACCCACAGAGAAACATTTACTCAGGGAAATTCAAAGTAATTCATACTTATTCATACAGCTTAATTTCCTCCAAGAATCCCCTCCACAATTACTATTAATCATGGTAGGCTATACAAATATTTCAGTAGGTATCAATTAAATTTCAGAAGTCAAGTGCTAAATAAGGATACTTTGAGCTGTCTATTGTTACAAGAATAATACTAGCAGACCAAGCAGAGCTGATGGGCATTTCGACACTGATCACTCAAAGGTCAGGTTTTCATGCACTGCTGCAGTTCAGGGGTAGGATGGTCTATCCTAACAGTCTTAGTCAGCAGAAAGAAACAGTCCTGGAAGTCAGTTCTCCTCACCTAGCCAGGATAGGAAGAGATAAAACAATGCATGCATTTCCTCTTTTGCTCTAGTGACGAAAAGGTCTGCATGATCAGCTTAAGCTTACCTATCTAAAGTTAGTAGAGGTAAATGTCACCTTCAAAGTGTTTAAGGTTTTTTATTTGGTAACTTCCCACATTCACAGAATCACTGTTTAATTAGGAATAGTGCCTCTCCTATCCACTGTAAAAGAGATACTACTGATAACTACAGAAACTAACCAATCTTTTAATTTTTTTCCAAATCTATTTCATTTTGCGACCAAATAAAGAGACAACCCAAGGAAAGAGGAAACATTTTCTGATAGATCTATATTAACAATTGCAACTAAGCAGACTACATCTCGTATGCTGAAGGATTTTTGCATGTTACATTACATGTTAAATACAAATCAAAGTATTTGGAACATTTAGACAACAAATATCTGTGTTTTTCAAAGCAATCAAGTTTTTAGAAGCTAATGGTTGCTTTGCCATTAGAAAAATCCAAAACTAGAGCTGTGAAGACACTGCTAGGCACTGAGGACACAACATTATAAAACATGCAATACACTGGATGTGTGCAGTATTGGAACCAACAGTGTGATTTCCTTGACACTTTCCTTAAGTGTTCATTAACAGAACATAATTTAACTTAGTTTATGTTAAAAAAGATTTATTATATGGAAGCAATGTTGAAAATACACATTGTTACATTATTGCTCATTATATTTGCTTAATGCTTTTTCCTCAGTGTTAAGATGAGCCACATACAATGTTAAGACAACCAATCATAGTCTAAAGCAATGCTAGAAATCTCACTTCAGAACTCTTATCTAACTTTGGAACTGATGAGCAACAAACCCAGTTTTTCAACACAAGTCCTGTCATCTATGACATATTAAGCATATTCACAATAGAAACCTAGCTACAATATTTCCACAATTAAAAAAGACCCCAAACCAATACTAATATTTTTGAATAAGGAATAAAGTATCATAAGATTTTCACACAAATTATTTGCAAAGATTTATTTATTTAGCAGTCTGTCACTCAAAATAAATATTCTCTGAGACTATAGATGGAAAATGAAACAAAATGCAAAACCTGGTCCCTGAATAGTTAAATTAATTGTTTTAAAAGCTTCTGTATCACTGCAGACTTTCTGCTCTGAAATTACATTCTCCATATGAAAGGTCAAAAGCAGTTTTGACGATGATAACTGCCATTAACCTTTGTTAGTTGTTCCAGTTTGAACACACTGAAAACTTTTGTCATTCCAAATCACCTTCCTCCCCTTCACCCCCAAACTAATATGGCTCAATTGGCTTTGGTGTGACTTACATCAGATCAATATACGTCCCTATCATTTTTATGACATGTTCAATAAAAGCATTCCAAAAGCTGAAGGGCTGACTTACCATTTTCTTCCAAGTACATCAGAAGGATGCTGCTAGATTCAGTCCCTTCTACAGCATAATCAAGTGCAATATTTCCATTAACATCTTGCAGAAGCACATTTGCTCCAGCCTATAGACAAGAATTAAAAGCACTTTAGGTTTTTGTAGTGAAATCTCAAAACACAATTGGGGTTCTTACACAGTCCCATTCAAAAACATTTCAGAGCTGGGGTTCTTAGACAGCAGGCTGATCATAACCTGAAACAAAACCAAACACACAAAAAAGCAAAGACAAAATGAAGGGCTCATGAATGTCAAAAAAATGGCTTTGTTTGAGACAGCTGACCCTGCTGCCACACTAGCTGTCCGGTCTGCCTTTGCTACACAGATGTCTGAGCTGCTCATTGGCGAGTTTTGGAACCACCGCCATGTGCAGCACAACACTTTAAAGTCAGCTGTCACTGACTACAGTCTGCCTAAAAACACTCCACAGCAACCAGCAGGGGTTCAAAAGGTGACTGACAAGCAGCACCGACACCCCTGCGGTAGGGATGGGCAGACAGCTGGTCTGGGTAACCTTGTCAGCTGGCCTGACCTCTTATGGCCTCATCCATCAATCGAACCTCAAAGAGAACCATCCACTGCTAAATAAAATTGCCATTTGTCACCAACTGGAGACAATGAAAGTGAGCTTGATGATTTCAATTGTAGTCCCTAAAAAAGCCAGGCTGAAATTTCTCTAAGTTTCTTCAAAATTCAATATAAAGGACAAAGAACTAAGAGGAGCCTTTGGGGGTGAGGGGTGGTGAAATGAATAGGTTCATGAGAAGCTTGAAAAGAAACCCCAGAATGATAAGAAAACTTGTGTTTTCTACATTAAATGTTGTTAATATAAGAATTTGCACTATGAAGAGAAATCTTAGGCTTTTTTAATATGAAAGCTCTCGTCCTTGAAAATATAATAAATGTCTGGTGGACATAGAAGCTTACATTACTGGCGTTACATTACTAGTATTACATCACTAGAAGTTACATTATTAGTGAATTGTCATGTATCTTCTTTAAGAGGTTGTAACATTAATTAATTTCAAATGTTCTCTCTATGGCTTTTAATGGCAAGGAATCATGAAATAAGAGTGACCTCAGGTAAATTTAATTACTTTTCTTAACAGCTTCTATGATAAAGAGTTTTGCTAATAAAAATGAGAAGTACCATGGACTGCCTTTCTTAGAACCGCAGCAGCAGAGGTCAAATGTAATATGAAATTATTAATAGAAGACATGACCGCTTCTTTCAGGAGCTTTCTCTGTAAGTATTGTATCAAAGAAAAACTTGCAATAGGCTCAGCTCCTGGCTCAGAGTGAAACATGACACGAAAAACTGGCAAGTTCATGTACGCATTATGTCATCAAACCTACGGTGTTGAACTGTTAGTCTGAGGTCATCTGAGTTTGCATCACAGTGGCCAGGGGACAGACAGGCATCAAAAATTACTCACCCTAGCTATCTCAAACATCTCAGATTAGACCATATCATATGCAGCAAAATAATCTGTCCTCCTACAAAACACACCACTTTCTTCTAGTCTTGTCTTTTTGCACTGACTGTAAGGGGAGCCTAGAGAGCGAATTTAGATGAGATGCATATCTTCTCAATTGTTACATGAGATTAGATAAGAGGAGTTGATTCTCACGTTTAGTGAAAAGGAATGGAAGGAGACTTACAAGTGTAAAATCTTACATTCATAGTGCTATGAAAACAAATTTCTACACCCTGTCCTGACAGATAAAAGCAAAAAGACGATACAAAATCAAATAAAGGGTGGATTTGAAGATCATAGCATCTTTAGAGGATGGTTTAACAACTATTTATTGCACCCTTTCCACTACTAGGAATTATGATTTTTGTTTTGTTTTCTACTCACTGACCCATGAGAGTTTGCTGGTGAAGGTAGAATTATGGAAGCAAAACAATTTTGTATCTCGTTACTTTGCATATAATAAAAACCCACAAAGTCTTGCAGGTATCTATCTTCCTTGCACGAAGATAACCTCCAGGCAATGCCAGAACAACATTTTCTTCCTTGTTAAGAAACCAAAAGACCTTTGACATACCAAATTCAGGAAAAGTGGGATAATTTCTTTGGTCAGCAGCACACTTTTAATTCATTTCTAAGATGTCATGTCACCAAAGGAAGGACATAATATGGAATTACTCAGTTCCAAGTAATTTTTTATTGCGTAGTTCTACATTAATTAATTTCTTGAGAAATGTTCACAATGGTCCCAAACAGTTTGCTCAAGTTTGGTGAAAGTCGTGGCAGCAGCTGTAGGAGAAGCTCTCAGAATTTAAGTAAAGAAGCAATTCTGTACAATGGTGCACATATAAAAGTAAGATCTTGCTTTAAAAAGAGATATGTTATGGGTTTTAATAATAGGCATTTTTAATCTGGTGTATGATCGCTGCCTCCCAGCTCTGCACCACCTGAGAGCTTACTGAGGGTGTGCTCTGTCTCACTGCCCACGTCAGTAACGAAGACCTTGAACAGGACTGGACCCACTACTAACCAGGGGGTGCACCACTAGTGTGGAACATGTGGCAGGGAGCAAACATCACAGATATTGTACCTTTAGTTTAGATTCAGATGGCCAGAACTGTGCTAATGAACTTGAGTACTCTATTACATATACGACCTTGTAGGCCAAAGATTAAGAAACCCAGATATAACTAGAGAAGGAATTCAGATTATCTGAATACAGTCCTACTTTGTTCTTAGGTTTCTGTTCATAGCTTTTGAAGAAAACATGAGGAAAATTGTCTCCATGCTGCTGATATTAGTTTCCAAATTTATATGCATACCTTGTTTATATTCTAAATGCTATTCCATATTTATTCCATTTCAATACAACCCACTTGAATTCTGCATGCAGGGCTCAATGTATATGGAAAGTTACCGGCTTACTTATTTTCAACACATCCTCATTCTCAAGTCATTTCTCAATAAAAATGATAAATATTTTGCAAAACTTTATGTAATATATCCCATAAATATAAAAAAAAATTGACAGAAGTATTTGTCTGCAATGATAAATTGCTTCTGTTTTAGAAAGACTGCAGAAGGAACATCTTTAAATATATTATTTTACAGGTGTTTCTAAAGACACCTAGTTAAACACACCAAATGCAAAATGCAACTGAAATGCATCTGTGCTATACAGAATGACATCCATATGTAGATACAGTGAAAGAGATTGAATTCTGGTGATCAGTAATAACTGAGTAGACTGTACCACATTTGCAGAGAATCCCCACATGATCAGAAACCTGAGCCTGCTGCCAAAGAGAAAATACCTTTGGCTAGTGAAAGGGCAAAATATTTCCCTTCTAGCTCCAGCAACGATGATTCAAAATACTTCAATTTTTATTAGGATCCCTCTGCTTCACGTTTTTTAATTCTCTTTTAATTTCCATTTACCTATCCATAGAATCTCTGGTGTTTTCAATGTTTTCATTTCAGAAAACCAGAGCAGAACAGCTGAATTCCACATATATGCAAAAAGTGGTGACCCTAAAGATTAGCTCAAGAGCTCAGGAGCAAAATAGCCTGAGGTAGGTTAGATGTGCACAGTTTCACAGTACCAATCTATGTGCACACTCACATTTTCTGTGAACATGATGCAGTTTGAGATGACTTCCCGCTCAGTGGAAGAGAGAAGAACAGCTTCAGATTCAGTGCAGAGTACATGATACAATCTACATCCCCACTACAACTTATCCCATGATTACATCTTTGTATGGCTAAACTCAGAGCCAGTGTAGGATAGTAGAGAGAAGAATACTGCTTTTGCTTAACAGGATGCTGTAGGAGCTGAACTCTTCCTTCCCAAATAACGTTCCAGAAGATGGGGGAAAAGCCAAATAGCTTTTGAAGTCTAAGCACAACTGGAAATTTTGATTTGCAAGAATTTACAAGAACTAGTGACGTCATCACATGTGAACAGTCCTCTAAAATGCTCTGTCCCCATAGAAGCTACCCTTTGCCCCTTGGGACAGGCACCCAAGTATAAATGCAGTCACAAACTCTTAAGACTATGCTGCTGTCCAAATTCCCACTGGTAAGCTAAAAGTTGAGTTTAGATCACATTCTACAGTTAGGAAGCCTAATTAGTGATACTATTAACTCAGAAGCAAATAAACAATCCATCTCTCAATCTCTCTTTTTTCTGTTTTTTTAAAGAATTAACTGAATTCTAAAAATCAATTTAACATGCACAGGGGAAAATGTTTCATTAAGTATTTAATTTTTTAGAAAGTCTTAAAACTTCCTTCTGTGCTATTTATTGTCTGGCCAATATTCCTTCCTACTCTTTCTTATTTCCAGTGGTGCAATACAACTTACATTTCTCATTTGGCAATCATATCTCCCTACCATTTCTCAAAAAAAAGAACAAGGGCCCAGGAATCCCCATTCTGAGGAATGTGCCCTTATTTAAAGATTTTAAATTATTTATTTCCTTCTGTCTCTCTGAAATCCACAATATTTGGTGTATCAGCTGTCTAACTTTACCAGGATAGGTGAAAACCATATGAAAAGCTGTGAGTTTAGACCTTCTCTAGCCATCTCCAACCATCTCGAATATTCAGGGACAGAGTTCTAACCACTAGTTTGTATGTCCAGAAACTCAATGCCATCACAGCAATATGGACAGCAGTGTAATCTTATTTAGGCACTGTTTGAGGACTCCTAACTTACTGAGGTTCCCCTAGGACTTGGGAGAGATCTGGGCATTTCTCTGCCTAGGTACTACCTCTTGCTTACCTTCCCAGAAAGGATGTCAGGTTTTGCACCCAGAAAACATTGTGCTCAGAAGGGTTTCCGGGTGGAACTGCTTTCTGAACCTGAGTCAGCATCAATCCACTTTAAGTGGAAGACAGGTTTCAAATTCCTGAAAGTCTGACAGATTCACTGAAATTTTTAAAATCCTTTCTTCTTTTGCATACCTTAAATTATTCTCTCAAACTTGTGGACCATGCAGATTATTTAAATATTTGAAATAACTAAGTAATTTAGCTTTATTCATACTGTAGAAAGTACCAGGTGCATTATAAAATATTTTTAATACAGAAATTATGATGCAGCAACTGCCTCTATCACCTAGGACTACCACCATTGGCTTCATGAGGTTTTATGAAGACAATCAGAAATACAGTAGACCTTGAGGAATATGTGTGGATATTAAAAAAAAAAAAAAAAGGACAGGGGCCAAAAAAAGTTAATATACCTGTTGCTATGGAAAAAAACCCCCAAAACCAAAATTTCCTCCTAATGGCAGGCTTCTGCACAGTTCTAAGAATGGTTCACTTGTTCTACAATATGCGAGCTGTGTGCAAATTGTGCAGTCACCTGTCAACTCCATCACCAAACCTGACTTTTTTATACCTATTTATATTCTTATATTAGTTATCTATTTTTATGCAATTCTACATACTCCATATGTATATAACTGTATGCACTAACACACATGCAAATGTAGAAACATTTACATAGTATTCTCTCATCTATGTTCATCAGTTTCCTTCAGGGAAAGGGTAGCATTCTTTCCATTAACAGCTGAACAATTCACTTTTTCTTATTTTATTTTTTTTAAAAAATATAACCACATGATTTACAAACTGCTCCTTTTTATAAAATGACATTAACCATGGACATAGACCAAGATTAAATGCAGTTCTTCACAAAACATTTGCAGCATTTCACTTTCTGTGACATGAGTAGTTCAGTTTTTCCCCCTTTATTGACCCACTTTTTCACATTAATTCCATGAAAAGGTTTTGCTCGTTGAAGTACACCCAAGGTTTACACACACACACACCTGCACGTTCTCTGTATGCCACAGTTACTGTGCTAATAGTATATCCTCCCCAAAGTCCCTAGTACACGACCAGTTAAAAAGAGCAGCAGTAATCAGGATATAATGCTCTATTTGTTTGAGAACAAGGAAACATACAGGAAATCCCACACGCTCATGGGCTCCACGGTGCCACACAATCTTGCTCTCTAACCTCAATGGCTCACATAAACTTTCATTCAAGATACCAAATCCCACAAATCTAGCTGACTCCTCTTTGTGGCTCCTCTGACTTGTTTGAATTGCATTCATTGACAAAGCAAAAGGAATAAAGTTGCTCTACACAGTGTTGTGGTTTAGGTCATTAGCACTGGATACCACTTTACACAAATTCATGATGCTGAACAGATGAGGAACAGTTCTCAAGGCAAAGCTAAAAAAAAAAGTTAAAGACTTCACTACATTAGCAAACCACAGACAATGAAATAAAAGATTAAGTGAGATTGAGCAGCTGCTCTCAGTTCAAAAGCGTGTCTTCCTTCCAACTCATTTCAACAACAGATTTTCCGTAGGCAGGAAATTATTTCACAGAAATAACAATGCAGCTACTAGAAGAGCTGGGGGAAAAAAGTTTTTAGTGATTACAATTATAGATCCTCCACTGACAGTTCCCCTACCTGCTGCCATCATAATTGAGTTTTGCCTGCTTAGTAAGAAGAAAACTGACAGACACAAGCTGAGTAACCTCTTTTGTGTTATCTTTATGAGCACAAGACAATCTAGAAACTATTTTACTAAATCTAAATATTGTCTCTCAGAACAGTGATTGCAGTCTTAATACTTTCATTTTGACTTTTTTCCACATAAGCCTTTAAGGAAGCCCCTTCCCAGTGACACCATAGATTCTGAAGATATTTGAGAAGAAAGAAAAGATTCCTGTTCCAGAAAAAATGGTCAAAAGAAACCCATGAAAAAGGCTGATTCAGGACTACAAGTCTACCATGCAAGATACCTATTTCTAAATATTTACTTTTACTCCTCCTCCCCCTGGGCTTGACAGAGAAAGGAAAAGCAATCACAAATGTTTATAGGCTGTCCACAAAGATATGTAAGTTCAATACAGTCCATGGCAAACAGTACAATCACCTCAAAGCTGCTCTAGCTTCAGTTTTGTCTTTACTGACCCTTAGTGTAGATTGCCAAAAGAAAAGGAAAGGAAAAAAAAAAAATGTACTCCCTTTGCAGAAGACAAGAGTGGGTCTGATAGAAAATCGTTCTCCAAGTAGAGATATCTGCTACGCAGCTAACCCTAGCAGCTTCTTTCATTTCATACATCTTGAAGAAAAGCAAGTGTAAATTTCATCTGTACAAAAGCAATCCTTTAAAATCCCATTCTTCTTCCTTTCTAGGGCAATTCCCTTCACTGCAGTCTGAGGGGGACACAGCTGATATTTTGTTAAGTGGGAATTTCAGTAACTCCAGACTCATGACATGAACTTCAAAGTACTACGTTTTATAAATAATAAACCGCAGCTTCTCTCAGGTGGTTAAGTTACTTGCAGATAGTTAAGTTCCACATCAAAACACCACCATCCCTCAACCATAATGGATACCAGACCTAGGCATAACTTTTCAAAAATAAAAGGTTTTCATCGATAAACTCCTATTTATTGAAACCTGAACTATTAAAAGTATTGAAGAAATGCAAACAGGGGCCTCATTAAGTAAGAGTTTCCAAACTGAAAATATTTTTTTCCTTTCTTTCCAGAGTATCTCTTAGCAAAATAATCTGAACAAGGACCCAAACTCCATATCTATACATAGAAATTCAGAACTAAAATCTGTGGATCACAAATCAAAGTAACAAGTGTTAGGTACACTAACAAATGTTTCATACATGTCTTATGTGGGCTTGTGCAGCTATAGAGAAAATTCAGAGAACAAATCCTCCTGCTCAGCTAGTTTCCTTCATAGTACAGCATCATGTTAAGGTGTATTCATAAAAACAAATTCTCCCATAATACAAATAGGAAAACCTCTCACTTCCTTTTGCATGGACTTGCAGAGAGCACAGTTCTGCAAACTGGGCTAGCCCAGCAGACCATTTACAGGACTCCTTCCACAACCTTGAATCAATGGTTACCTGCAGCAGGAGTTTCCACCTCTCACACAGGAAAGATACTGATGATCATCTGTCTGCAATATTTGATCTGTTTCAGGGCTTTTAACTCTGTAAGAGTTGCTACTGTCCATAAACCCATGCCTGTCACATTAACAAACTATTCTTTCAAAAAGAGTAGGAACTGTCTGCCATCTGGATAAGCTTAACTTGTGGCATAATAAAGGTTTGAATTCATTTTCAGCATGCCTGATCCCACCCACATCATAAAAACACAAACACAAAGCTCAATCCCTTATGTCTGTGACAACACAGCCTACAGAATCAAAGCTGAATTCAGAGCCTTATAAGTGCCCTCCAGGCATATAAAATAAACCGAAGAAGATAGAACACATATCTGCAAAAAAACACTTTCACAAAATCAGGAGATAATGCAGTGCTGAAAATTTTATGCCAATACCCTGATATAATTGCTAAAATAGATGCATTTGTATTAATACAAATTTATGTTATGCTGCTGCTACTCACTTACTTCCATCATAGGTACTTGCTAAACCGGTCAAGGAATGATCATACAAATGCAATTTGATATTCACTCATCCTTGTGTAAATAAAGTATTTCAGTTGCTCTGTGGATACAAGTTCTTTAATTCATGGCACTTCTGGGTTCCATGTTGCAAAAATGGGAACCAAAATCTGAATATGCAACTTAACTGCTCATCAAAACCAACTTGCTCTCTTGTTATAGTCTAGAAATTAGGATTTATGTGTGCATGCCAGTGTGCATAAGGAACATCACAGTGCTCCAAAAATCCCAGGTGTGTATCTCTGTGACATGCTGGGTAAAAAAGGATAAAAGCATGTGCCAATACAGTGTCTGTTCATAAAAAAACATCATATAGTTGCATATACATAAGATCACCAATGCCTACAAAAATCCCCATTTTTATTTGAAAACATTCTTCTTGGTTGTTGAATTACTTCACACAAATAATAAAAATAGTACTTTAAAATCATCGAAGTTCCACAACCATTTTGGCAATCATTTAGTTAATAAATAAAGCATTTTCCTCCTTAAACTAATAGAATGTAGGCAATGTCAGTTCACAGAAAAGATTTTCAGTAGAGTTAAAAAAAAAAAAAGGCTGTCATGGCACATATTACAGATTGCTTGACAGGCATAGTCTGTTTGACTAATGCATTCAGAAGATAAAAGAATTAGCACTGATGACTGAAAACTTAAGACCAACATTTTCCCATCTGTTTGTGCACCACAGGGACTTAAATTCCGCCCATCAGCTGGAAGGCATGGAAAAGGCAAAGAAAATCCCACTCAGTTCCAGTACTGAACACTTCTGATAACACTGCAGAAGTGTAGTATGTTTTCAACAGCATTTTTCAAAGTAAAATACAACTAAGCATGCAGTTAGGAAATGAAAAGGTAAAATCTACTTATCCAGAAGTGATGAAATAAAAAGTAATGTACATTTCTCAAGTTACCACTATTTCCATGCCCTAGAACTACAACATTCATGAGGATTGGGGAACATTCTATTAATTCTAAATGCATACAGATTTGTACTTGGATCTTAATCAGACAGCAAGTTGTCTTTCTGGTGGTTCTTCATACTGTGAACCTTAGCACACACCACCAAGGTTCCTTGGAATTTAAGGTCTTAATTTCTAAGCTAAATATAGTCTGGTTTCCTTGACTTAGCTTTGCCTCAAGGAGTTATTCTTATTTTCTCTCTTCTCCCACACAAATATCTGGAAATGATGACAATCATCCAGCTAGTTTGACAAGAAATTGGAAGAAGGGAATTATTTGTTATATCTGTTTCTGTTTCTTAACTTCCATACTTCATTCTGTAGTTTCTCAACAGCTTCAACTGATCAGTCTTAACGTAATGAAAACCTCTAGCTCGAACGTATGACCAAATTTTACCATACAATTTGAACACTAATTGCTTCAGCCTCAGTGTGTCTTCATATGTAATCACTGCTGGTTTTACATCTGTGAGGAAACAGGCCTTAACAATATTTTTTCTCTTGCTTTTATTGGTTAGATGTGCATTCGGGAATGAGACATTTTAGCTTAGCCACAGTATGGGGCAAATGAATCTATAGTTTCTGATGGGACAGGCCACAGGCAGAACACGTTCAAGTTCAATTCAAAGGCTCCCACATAGCTATGAGTTTAAATATCCAGTTCTCCAGTCTCTGCACTGTTGTGGTTTGGCACGGCCGGGTTTTGGGTAGCAGGGGGGCTGCAGAGATGGCTCCTGTGAGAAGCTGCTGGAAGCTTCCCACCATGTCTGGCAGAGCCAATGGCTGATGGCTCTGAAGATGGAAATGCTGCTGGCCAGAGCCAGGCCAATGAGAGAGGCTGGTAACGCCTCTGTGGTGACATATTGAGAATTGTCATCAAAACAAAAATCACAAGATTTTGCTCTTAGTCAGAGAAGAGGAGGAGGAGGTGAGAATATGTGAGGGAACAACATGGCGGCACCAAGGTCAGTGGAGAAGGAGGGGGAGGAGGTGCTCCAGGCGCCGGAGCCGAGATTCCTCTGTGGGCCATGGTGAAGACCATGGTGAAGCAGCTGTGCCCCTGCAGCCCATGGGTCCACGGGGAATGCAGAGATCCACCCGCAGCCCGTGGGGGAGGTGCCC
>VXBT01001152.1:148075-187409 GCA_013400235.1 Oriolus oriolus | reverse complement strand
ATACTTCACAGACCAATAGGAAAGGTACGGGGAGGGACAAGGGTACAGGAGACCAATGAGGTACACAGCAATTCAGAATTCTCTAGAACAAAACCATACAAGGAATAAAGCATACATATTCAGGGAGATTACATCATGTTGGGTAGGGACAAAGAAGTCACAGCACAGCGCAGGGCCCTACTAAGAAATATGGCTCAAAAGGAGGCCACCACAAAAAAAGAAAACAATAACTCTGTTTCTTTCTTACTTTCCTACTTATGGAGGCACCTCCTGGTTCGAAATCTGTTGCACAGTCTCAGTGAGAGCTTCCCGGAAAAGAGACAAAAAGATGAGGTATTAGGGTATCAGAAGAGCTCTAAGAGCATGAAGACACTTCTCCTTTCAGCTTAGGATGCAAAAAAAAGAATTTTATTTGGAATAATTACATTAACTGGACGCACCTGTTTGAATATCACAAAAATAAGCTGACATACTTTTAACACTTTTAATCAAACCATTTTATCTGAAAGCATGGGGGGAAAAAGGAGAAGACATTTCAGAATTTATTTTCTCACTGAAATGTCATATTTTCATTGAAAATGGAGGTAAAGAATTTAAGAAATTACAGAAAAATCGACTTGCATGTTATATATCACAAAGAAAAGTTCTCTTTGCCTAGAATAGCTCTCATTCTGTTCTATTATTAAGACACTGCAGCAAAAATCCAAAAGATCAGAATGAGGTCAACAAAAAGGGTAGTTGGAAGTACAGAAGGAGGGGTATTTGACTTGATATTGCCAGCTCTCAAATTATTTGGCAAGAAAAGGGAATTAGAAAGGAAACTTCAAAGAGCATTGATGACTAAAGACTAAAATTTCCCCATCTGTTTCTGCACATGGGACTTGCAAACTTCCCATCAGTAGCAGAGCTTATGGAAAAAAGTGAAATTATTTGAGCACTGAATGTCTCTGATAACAGTATAGAAGCACACTTTCTTCTAATTTTATTTTAATTGTAATCATTAAAAATTACAACAGGCACACAGAAAAATGATCAGTCCCTGTCTTATAATACTGCAACAAAAGGTCACTTTTTGAAATTACTGTCTTTTATTTTTAGAACAAATGGAAAGAAATTCTCCTTCACACAGCAGGGAGTGAGCCTTTGGAATTGTCTGTCAAAAAGTCTTTTTTGACACCACAGTTAGAGTTAACAGTTACTTTACAACCATTAAGCAAGCTTGTAATTACATAAGGTCAAACAAATCCCATACATCAGGAATTAAAAAGATCAGCCCCTGGGGTTAGCAAGAACTGCCACTTGTGTACAAAACTGGACAATTAGTAAGGCATAGGTTTATTATAGGCAAAATGGAGATAGGAAGCATCCTCTGATGATCCACTAGTGTACTGATAAGTACAAATAAAATGTAAGACATCAAGCTTGAAGTTTTACTAATACATTTCCTTACAAAGTTCTATGTGTTTGTATGTATATACATCCATATATACATGCACATATATGGGAAAGAAATCACACACACACACACACACACACACACATACACACACATATACACACTCCAAACAAAACTGCTGGAGAAAGTTCTGCCTGGTAGCTTCACAAAGGGTCTCCGCCCCGACTCACCACAGATGAGGGCAGAACAAACATAACAACAACATGGCTGCAAAGAAAAGGAGTTGATTTTGATGGATCTATAAAGATATAAAGTCGTTTTTTAAAGAACTTGTGGTTTCCAGGTTCAGTGTAAATAACATAAACGGTAGAAAGTCTAACAAGGGGCAAAACTCAAGGCCCTGTTTAACATGACTGTCTTCTTAATCCCCATGGTTTGAGAAGCCATCTTCTCTTCCAGTCTATGCAGTCTATGCATATCCATGTCTGTAGTTATGTAACTTGGGAAATACAGATGCTGAATGTTTTGATTTTCATTCTCCAATTCAATTTGAGATTACATACACAAACACACACACACATATATATACATATGTGTGTGTGTGTGTAAATTAAATACGCTTCAAATGGCACACATAAATAAATAGCTTTACTGCAGGCATGACATCAGATCTCACCATTTTATCAATGTAGAGAAGAAAATCAGAGCCTATGTTAATGTATATACACACACAGTAAAAATAAAGAAAATCTGTACTACATGCCTCTGCTATAAAAAGCAAGAGATGAAACAGTATGCAATAAATGATAGCTGTGCACAGCATATAGTTTCTGCAAAGATAAATGTATCATGCAAGGAAGTAAGAGTACAAAACTGCTATTTTAACTCAGTTAATGCGCATTTTTGTTATGAGATAGATTCATTGTGTTGATCGATAACATCAGCACGCTCCCAAGTGTACAGGGAAGGGACTGTACAGTAGCTTAATCTGCGCTCAGGGTGATGCTGTCTTGCTGGTTAGTAATTAAATCTAGATCCTCTAGAAACAAATCATAGTATGAAATACCAAATCTGTTTAGCAAGGTTAGTATGCCAGTCACCTTAGTACAAAACTGGCTTCTCAGAACATCAGCACAGAGTTAGAGAACTCACCAGAAAAGCAGAAAACTATTATTTTCCTGAGCTTGGGTAATGAACAAAGTCCAGAAGACATGAAAATCTTCCAGTCATAGAAAGTAGCAACTTGCTGTGTGTCACTGCTGCAGTTAGTCCCTAATACATCTGTGAGGGAAACATACATTCCATGCCAAATTCTGACATTGATTATATGAAAAGAAAAACACGCTTATAAATCCTAGCAATACAAGTATAACCACAGCTGACATTTATATACTAACCAAACATAAGACTCCAGGTTTATTTGCAGTAATTGGTCTCTGTGGATTAATGCATATATTGGAAAAGTGACAAAATTTTACACAAAACTGAAATAAACACATCAAAGACATAATGCTATGCCACCCATCAAGGATTTATCTACATGTTTTATCAGACAAATTTTTCCCCTCATCTTCATAACGTGTAATCTTAGCAGTCAAGGATGAAGTAACAGGCATTAATCTATCAACTGCCTATCACCTTGCCAATAAACAATTGTCCATAATCATTCCCTTACCATTCTCTGGTCTTCATTCCAGAAAATGAATTTTTTCACCTTCCAGTACTGTCCTAATTTTAAGGAACATCCTTCTTCCCAATAAATGCAAGTCAGTAATCTTGCAGTATTCACTTTAATTCAACAAATACTTTCCATTTTTTAACAATTCGAAAAATATTATTTATTATGTTTTAAAAATTCACAATATATCATAGTTTCTAACGGGAGTAATTTGAAATTAAGAAAAGTCTGATTTGATAAATTTCGACTTCAAGTAGCTGAAGATGGAGCTGTTTTTCAGAAATAATATAAAGGCTAGTTTTCTCCTGTGCTTTCATAAGCCAGCTTTCATAAATTTTCGAACATCTTTTCAGCCTTTCATTCTTGCAGACAGCAACCACATCTTGCTCAAGCTCATTATCAAAACAGAAAAAATGAAGTACATCCAACTTTCCATTATTTTTCCTTTCATGGCTTTAACTCCTACACTTCACTATCCAACCCAGCCTCATTATTTATGCTGCTCTACACTGAACTGAATTACCTACTTTTCCCACACATATTCTACACCAATTATTCTAGATTTGGAAGGTCAATGCTTTTTCTCCACCTTTCCTATTCTAACTGAAAAGTCTTCAAACACATGTGCAAATGTGAGCCTTTTAATGACCTTCATGTCACCTCATTTATTACCTCCACTAACCCTGCACTGTTACAATTTACCTGAACCATCTGCTTTCGATATGTAAGCCAGTTTTTCCTGCAGCAGTTTTCTTTTCAATGACTTCACACATCAATCTTTATGGTCGCATATCAAGATAAGTCGTCCTTTAACTTTTGATAAATTGTATCAGTGCTGCATTTTCCCCTACTAGCTCAATCAGAAATTCAAGAATTCATGGAGATTCATTTGATGGGGGTTTTTTCACAGGTTCATGATCCCAAGCCCTTCTAAATTATGCATTACAAACTGTGCCAGTTTTTCTGAAATGGAAACACACAAAAAGCCATATAAGACTGAGAGGGGACATTGTTGGTTTGGGACTTTTTTTTAGCATTGGGCGACAGCTCTTATCAAAATAAATAATATATTAAATATTATTATAAAATAATTTTTACTTAATTAATGGTACCAACAACTTATTTATACTATAAATAATAATAATAATGATAAATTGTGTGCCTCACAATTAATTATTTTTAATGAGAAAAATTGGGTTGAATACTTCATATTTAAAAAAAAATTATTTAAGTCCTAAAGATATGGTGATTCAAGGTCTGGTTCTAAGTTCAGTTTACTTCAACACTTGCTGTCAAAATGTCACAGCTAGAAAACGTAGTTCACAAAGATATATAGATCCAAATTGAAGAAGTGCATTGTTTGCCATGATTACTAAATTATACTGACTTTCCAATCCCATATACTAATTAAACAGATGTTTTTATTGAAATTTGGCTAGGAAATTTCCATCTTCCCTGATGTCAACCACTTGGTCTTGTCAACTAATGAGAAGGTGATGCATCTTATGTTTAACATAAAACAGTTCAGAACCCACTGAAACTCCAGAAATTTTTTTTTTAAATGCTAGGAAATTCTGTTTCCAAGGGTTTTTTATATACAAATGATGCCTTACATTTTAACTCTTATATTTTTCAAATTCTGTACTGCTTAGTGTGTAACCCTGAAGTGTCTTGTAGCCTGTTAGCTGCTGCTCTCTCATGCTAAGATAGACATAAAAACCTCTCCAGGTTTGCTCTCCAAGGACACCCAGACTGTCCTAAGCCCAAAAAGTGTAAACCAGCATCTTGGAGAGGGGGGCAAGCTTGGGAAAATTACACCATTAACTGAAGCTTTACTTGGAGAATTAACCCTGATATGCAAATGGACCAAACCTATAAGTGTAGGAAGAACTCGTGACCCAGCATTCATCTTGGGGTCCATTTTGAGAGTAGCCTCTGGCTCTCTGGGGTGCACCTTTGAAGGCCTTTCAAATAAATGAAATTTACTCCCTTATTGCCTGTCTAGTCTCTGTTTCCAGGTGACCTCTCAAGGCATCACAAATACAAGAGTTTTATAGGTGAAATGCATAATTTTCAGCACCAAAGTAATATAACAATGGGGAAGTTTCAAAACATCTCTTTACAAAATGCTTTTCCCACATCATGTTTCTTTTGAAAAGCAGTTACTTTCTCATTGTAACATCATCACCTTTGCTTTGAAAGGACTGATTAAGTGTGCCTATTTTCACAAAAAATATCTGCTAGATAGCATACCACTATCCACAACTTTTCATCACAGAAAAGCAGGCACCTTTGGTTTTGCGTAAAAGAAAAATGTGGAGGGAATCTTTTAAGCCACTTGTCCGTTTAGTGAGGGTTAGTTTAGTTAAAACTAAGTAATAAAATCTATAAATCCATGCAACCAGGCATTCACAAACTGTGTATCATCACAATGCACTGCACAACAATGAACGAGTGAGAGCACCACGGCCATTCCCTGTGCAATGTGGAGCACCCCTTCCCTCTGGACACCTTGCCTGCTCTTCATAACACAGAACCCTCTGACCTGCAGGTGGAGACAGGGTGACAGCATCAATAAATACATTAAATATTAGTAAAGCTTAACTTCTTTCTTATATTTTTTAGATAAAAATAAATGAGAATAGAAGTTCTAATAATGCCAGTGAATCACCCTGTGCACCTCTTGGGGCATGTTTTCACTTGGAAGACCACAGCCCTAGAGTTTGCAAATTCAAATTTTCTCATTTCCAAATATTTCTTATATTTGTATACCTCCTGGCAAAACCTGGAAACCAGTAAGAATGTAGAACTCAACATGAACTATTAAATAATTTCAAGTAAATGTCACTAAAAGATTGTTTTTTAACACTTCTATTTTCATTCTATAATTATTTCCCTGATTAATCAAGCTCCTTCACTGGCATATTTCTCATATGTTGGCCTTCTCATACCTTACTGAGGTAATATTCACGTTTATGAACCAGTCTGCAGTTTCTCTTATAAATACTTCTGAGGCACACAATAATTACAGATCTAAATGCCATTCTCAACTTACTTCCAGAGACTAAACATCTAGCTTTGTGGCCTTGGGGCTGCTTTTCTTGAGAAAGTAAAGCCCTTTTTTTTTTTTCTCCTTTGACTTCATACTACTTGTCCATTATGTATTTTGCTTTCAAATATCTGGAAACAGTATTAAAAACAAACAAATATAAATATTTAAAATGCTCGAAAACCAGTATGTTTGCCTGGTACTTAACTTCTCTTTCAGAACTGTTCTTCCACGAACTTTTCTCCTGCCTATTTTTGGGCTATAGAAATTTAGCTTAGTCTGTCAGGCAGCAAATACCTACCATATAACTTTACTTGCTATTGTTCACAATATTATGTTTTTAATATCCTCTGCATGTTACTTTATTGTCTTAAGAACACAATCAGAATAATTATATCCACACAGCCCTGTGAACAGCTTTCTTGTGGAAATATAATACTAGAATGGATCTTCTGAAGCATCACTTCGGTAATGCAGGTAACACATAATCTCATTCACAAATTTAAGATCAATTTTAAAGCCAGTTAGGATTTGGTTTTGGTTTTTTTTAATCCCTATTACTCCTGCATGGAATGCTGCTTTCCAACATATCTCCCAACATTAGGAAAGCCTAGTTTAATTTCTGTCTTAAGCTTATTGTTGGACACTTTTGCAATCATTTGCTTTCATGGTAGCAGTAACTTCAGGTTTTAAAACCTTTTTTTACCTCTTCCTCTCTCCTGATATAATTACAGAAATTTTTACAACCTCCTTGTTTTGATTTTTTTAAGTATAACATATTATATTTACTCCCTTCTCTTAAGATAAGCTTTTTACTCCCACGCTTATCCTTGCAAGTTTCCTTGGTACAATTTACCGTTCTTGAACACAGCTGTAGGTAGCTAACTGCAGGCTGTCATTCCTTGGACAGTGGCAAAAACACTCTTCCCTTTCTCTTGGAAACACCTTCATTCCAACAAATCCAAGAATCTGTTTTTCCCCACCTGCAGTTACATGCTTGCAGCATACAATTGTTTTATAATTGACTAAAGCTCTGAGGTCTTTTCCCTTCTTTCCAACTGGTGACTCCTGAGCTTATCACAGAACTGTCTGTTGCTCAGAGCATGTATTTTGTACACTTAAATTTAAAGCCATTTTTGTTACTTAAGTCTTCAAAAATACCCTATTATTTCTGCATGACATTATAACCCTCATCCCAATAGATAAGATGTTGCAGCATTGTCTTAAAAACATTTCATTATCATACCCCTAGTTTTCGTCTCAAGGTTATCACTGAAAACTCTAAATAAAATAACATCATAGGACCCATCCTAATGAAGCCTCAGCAACTCTCAGGCCTATTTCTCTCTTAATAGCTAGGCTGTTGTCTTGTTACCAAGTTCTTCACTAACAAGCAGCTTTTCCCTTCTGCAATTTAACTAACAGTTTCCCTCAGTTCCCTAGCTACTCCATGAGCAATTCACAGAATAATTATGTGAGTGATTCAAGCAGAGGCCGCTTGGCATAAAGAATGAATTTCACCTTCTGCAAATATCCCCCAGTGGTGGAACATCCCCAGCTCATCTTCTTCATAGCACAAAACTATGTTTACCAAAGATCAAAGCCAGATGCTGATTTTCATTATCATGTCATTCCTTGATCCTCTTTCTCTGGGGAAAAAGAGAATTAGAAAGAAGCTGATCCAAAATTCCCCATTTTTGTGCAAGTTGTCCATCTCTCTTTTCCTGACCTGCTCCAGCCAAAACTGAGAGTGATATTTTTTACAAGAGGTCTAACCCTCTTTTACCTCCAGGAGTTTTTATTTTCTGGAAATGCTCTGATGCTAAGAACTCCAAAGTATACAGATCTGCTGTTTAATAGCCGTGGTCTATGTCCTAAGTCTCATTCCCAACCACAAATGTTTTCCACCTGGACACAGGGAGGGAGGAAGAAAGGGGGGAGGGATGAAGGCAGGCAGAGAGGGAAAGTGTGTGTGTGTACTCAAGTGACTTCTAGACATCAAATAAGTATTTACAGACTCTTCAGTCTTACTTTCTGTGGCTACTTGCCATGTAAAAAGGCTTTGATTTACCCCATGATTTAGCATTCTTTGTACTGTGAACTGCAGATTCTATGTCACTGGTTATTTCTCCTGTCAATTGAAGTTCAGTGCTATTTCTTTTCTCTTTATATTATCCTCATTTCTTTTCTAAGCTATCTCATTACATTCATGACAGCGCTCAAAGTCAAATGCTTTAACCATTTTGCTGTATCCACTTTGGTTCCTGCTCTTATCTCTCCTTGGACCACCTTTGGTCCTGCATCATGAGCTAGCTTCAACCCTTTTCCCCAGCCTTTATGGAGAAAGACTAATATTTCTACAGTTTCCCTTGAGTGTTGCCATCTGGTGCTCAGCAACTCATTAAAAGGCATCACCTAGATTAGTTAATTAGTGGCCTTCATCTAGGTTAGTTCTGTGTTATCTCAGCCAGCAATGATGAAAAGCTGTAAGCCAGTAGTACATACTCTCTGAAAGTTCCCTCCTACACTTCTCACACATACACCAGCCTCTGCAAACTGTGAGTGAATTCAAATAGATACCCACAGCCTTCACAGAAAAAACTGCTATTTAAAGTTTCTTACTACATATATTGATAACTGCCTCTAGAAAGGCAGAAGAATCATTTTTCTTTTGGGCCACGTGATTATTTATACTACAAACTGTCAGCTACTGTCTCCTCAAAACCTCTAACTGCTCTTTGTTCCTTCCCCTTCCCTGCTTCCTCTCATATGGACTCAAAGGAGGAAGTCATGCTGAGCAAGATTGAGTGGGAAGGCAGAATTGCTTCCTCTGAGGAAGTAATTGTTTCTGGAACTATGAAATAGAAAGATCTTTAAGTTCTAAAGATAATGGCATTTGGATCATTCACCTCTGCTTGCTAAGACGGTCTGATGCAGTTGCAAAGAACAGGGGCAAAATAACTATGTAACTGCTGTCTGATTACATGACTTCGGATATGTGCCATTATCAACTGTATGGGAGAGCAGAAAAGAGTTACAGCCCCATAAAGACTTCCTTTCTACTCCCACCAGGAAGTCTGTTCCTGTATATTTTCTCCAGTAAAAATACATCCGGTTTTGGAAAAGGGATTTTACACCAAAATCAAAAGTGGATTACCCATATAGTGAACGGCATTTTATACCTGACACTGCTCTTCTATTGCTGCTGTAAATCTAATGAATGATTCTATGGTAACTCCCTTTTGCACACTGCTAAGAACAGATTTTCCTAAGTTCTTAAATAGGGGAGAGAAATTCAGCCTTAATTTTATTTTTTTTAAATTTGTACTTTTAGCTTTCTATGCCAGATTTGCATTTTGTGCTTCAATTCTAGGTTCCAAAAAGTACATGACGAAACATACTTAATTAGTTAGCAGACAGAAGGTACACTTACTTTTCCTAGTAAGGGCAATAAAAAAATGTATTAAAAATGTTCTGAGGATGTAGTGCTGATCTCTGCTTTTCTAGTTAATTAACTGCCATGTTTATCACAGTAATGCTTTCAGATCTATGAAAGAATAAATAAAGAATAAATTTCTACTGTGCAACATGCTGTACAAACACTAAAATACCATCTCCACCTTCCTAGTTTCATTTGACAAGATCTACATTGAAGATGATGAAAATGAAACATTCATGTTGCCCACTAAAAGGTACCTCCTCACAATAATAAAATAAAGTGAAATACACTATAAAAACATATTCTCATTCTTTTTCTCTGTTGCTCTCAGCCTCAGGTCAGTCATCATCAAAAGATTTCACGATTCTTTGGGAGTGGGGAGGAGGGAAACAAACCACCCCCAAAACGAAAATCAAAGATACATTAAAAAAGAAAAATTATAGTTATCAACTTGTAACGTGTGAGACAAACTGTACAGCTCCACGATGATTACCTGTGCTATGCTCTGAAATCAAAGTGTTGTAAACAGCAAGTCATAAAGAAACCTGTGGTTAGCAACACAGCCATAGTTATCTCGAGAAAAAGAACTAAACGTGGGAGCTCAGTATGACTGTGAACCTCTTAATAAATAGTTAAACACCATGTTTCAAAAATTGAGAGAAAAGAGTGGGTCATGATCCAGAGAAATATATCATGGAATTGCAGAGACTTGAATCAGAATTCAACCAGTCATATTTTTACCATTTAATTTTCCAATGCTTTTGGAATGGAGGAACAGAGAGGAGGAGGTGGGGTGGCTAAACTGCTTGACTTCTTTGCCTTTTTAATGATCCAGTGCTGATCCTCTAAAACACAGAATTCATGATAATAAATAATGCAGAGTGAACAAAAATTAAAAGAAAAAAAAAATGCAAGGTTCTGCAAAGTGGTATTTCTGTCTATATATCCTGCTGCTTTAGTAGCCAAAGTTAATACATGAAATTGCATCAGTATCAGTGTTTACCCCATGTGTGCAGGTTCTGGCTGGGACTGAGTAATTTTCTTCACAGTAGCCAGTGTGGGGCTGTGTATTGGATTTGCGTTGAAGAGGGTGTTGATAACACAGGGATGTTCTAGATATTCTGAGCAGCACTCACACAGAGCCAAGGCCATTTCTGTTCCTCACCCACCTCACCAGTGCAGGCTGGGGCTGCAAAGGAGCTGGGAGGGGACACAGAGAGGACAGCTGGCCCCAACTGTTCAGAGGGGTGTCCCACACCATCTGGCCTCACGCTCAGCATACAAAGCTGGGGAAAGAAAGAGGAAAGAGGAAGGTGTTCAGAGTGATGGCATTTGTCTTCCCAAGACACCGTCATGTGTGATGGAGCCCAGCTTCCCTGGAGATGGCTGAACACCTGCCTACTGGTCAGATGTGGTGAATTAATTTTTCTTTTGCTTTGCTTATGTGTGAAGTTTTTGCTTTACCTATTAAACTATCTATCTTTCTCTCAGCCCAAAGGTTTCTCACTTTTACCTTTCTGATTCTCTCCCCCATCCTGACCTGGGTGGAGTGAACGAGAGGCTGTGTGGGGCTCAACTGTCATGACAAGAAGATAGTTTGAACAGTGCACAGGTAAACTGAAGGTTACCCACTCTTACATATCAATTAAAAGTATTTGAAGCTAGAAATTGTCTTTTGTGGAGGAACAATTAGACTGCAAGTGATGGGTACAACTTTAAAGCTGCAGCCATTTAAAGGGATACTGAGAGGATTAAACACTTTCTGCAGCTAACAAAGCAGGAGCAGCACCTAAATACTGGTGCATGGACATTCTGTAGCTCTGGTAACATAGGACAAACAACATTGGATACTAAGCTACAAACCTTGGCATGTGTTTCAATTTAATATAGAACAAGTGCAGGAAATTAATAGAAAATAAAATGTTGAAATGCACCACAAATGGTGCAAAAACACCACATCCAACCGGACAGAACTGCTGACAGAGCATCCAGTCCTGAGCCTTCCAAAGGCAGTGAGGCAAGACAGAGCAGACACCTCCAACAAATCTGTTTGCTGTTCATACTCTCTTAAGAAATTTCGTGTGGGCACAAATATACGTAAGCCTACGCATCTTTGTTCTTAAATGAAAGGCACTTCAGCATTCTCTTCAACTTGCCACAGGAGCCTCCTTCATACAAAATCTGTGAAAAGCCATTCCCTGTGCCATGGGGAGAACACGCAGCAGAGATGTGGTCAAGTAGTGACTGATGAATGTGACCTTTCCCACCTCATCGGCAAGTACGGCAGCCAGATCCCTATGGATCACTTCTGATCTCTGCATCTCCTCACATGCGAGCGGCTGCCCGGGGGTAAGTTCCTCACTGACTCACTGTTTAGCAGACACGGGATGGATCTCCTGGCTGTTCAGTCCAGGGCTCCCCCTCCCCTCGCTGACAGCTACAAAACTGGGAAGACATAAATATGTCCCTGGAAAGCTATACCACCCAGGGTAAAGTGCTGGAAATTACAAAAAGAAATAGACTCAAGCATTTCATTCTGCATCTATTCCAAAAACAGTGCTCACAATCCCAACAGCCTTCCAACAGGACGGGATAGCAGATTACCACATTACAAACAGCTACAGCCTCTCCTAGTTTGCAGTGAATGAGCTTTGATTTTGTCACTGATATCCACCAGAGCAAAGAAATTGTGAGTTACCACAGCTAAGATGATGAATGACAAGTCACTATCTTGTCTCAGACAGAGAAAAATGAAGACCACCAAAAGTGGGGTAAAGTCAGAAACTGGGCATGTTTAAGCAAACCTTCACTGATAGCCTTCTGGGATCTACACATACCACACATTCTTTTTTTTTTTTTTTTTTTTTTTTTTTTTTTTTTTTTTTTTTTTTTTTTTTTTTTTTTTTTTTCTATTTCCCCTTCAGGAAATGTTTTGAAGTCCTCACTGAGGAAATCTCCTCTGGCTTCTGTGACAGTTTTCCAGAAATTAGAATCGAACAATTAAAGGACCATGCTGTTATCTTTTTGGTGACATCTCTAAAACAGGAAATATGGTACTGTCTTGCCTATAAAGTCAGTCCAGAAGAAATATTTATTTTAAAGTAATTCCTGAGGTTACAAGAAGTGTTATTTTTTCTTCCAATGAAAATCTGTGGCATAATAGAAGCTGGCTGTAGCTCATATTGGCATTATAGAGGCTCATGCTACACATTAGACATGGTCCATGGAGCACTCTAACCTCAAGGCAAAGTAATTTCTAATACAAATTGCTCACGCAAAGGCAATTCAGAATTGTGAAAAATAAGTCTCCCCAACCTCAATTTTCATCTTCACTTTACAAATGTTAATAAAGATAGCATTAATGTCATGATTCAAAAACTACTTCTTACCTAAGAATATTTCCCTTCCTCTGCCATCTCTTTAAAAATTTTTAAATCTCAAAATTTAAAAATCTTTATTTTGACTCTAGAAGGGAGAGTCTAAAATTATTATTTATCCAGTCAAGGAAATTCTGCCTTTAAAAGTGCTGACCACCTAAATCGTGGGCAAATTTACCAGAGGTTATTGCAAATAATATGGACAATTGAAAGTTTATCTGCAAAAATACATATGCGTGTACCCCTGCTTATTGAAATTTTAATATAGTAGATAACCTATTTATACCAAATTATCAGAAAATTCTTAGAACTTTTGCATGAAGGCAGCTTGTAACAAACAGGGACCAAATCAAATAACTTCCAAATGATGGGCACTGGAAAATTATTTTGGATATAACCCTGTATAGAAATACTTGAGGTTTAATTAGATCGAGCTTCTTGCAAAAACAGGCAAGGAAAATTTTACAAGTGTCCTCTATAACCTCAGCTGCTCCTATTAATGACAATAACAGCACTGCATTCAGAATTTCTGATAATTCCCCCTGTGACAAGAGTTTCCCATAGTAGAAGAGTTTTTTATAAATGAACTGCTCTGTTCTAATTTGTTTATCAGTCTAGGAGTACATGCAGAATACAAAGGATAGGCAGGCTTCAGAGGTATCTACATTGGACAGATCAAGGTAATACAAGAGATAAAACATTACCTGGAAATTTTATCCTTTGTTTGCCAAGAGTAATGACAATGTTTAAAATCAGGTGTCTGGGGTTTTTTTGTTTGTTTTTGGTTGCCCAGTGAGTCTGGACTTTCCATCCTTGAAGATTTGGTCCTGGGCAAGCTCTTGTCTGAGCAGAGGGAATGGACTAAATCTCCCAAAGAGATTTCATGACGAGTATTATCAAGTATACAGTCTAAAAATGTTTCTCCCTTCCCTTTACTTGGACCATTGAAATACAATTATAAGTATGATAAGAAATGCTGACCTTGCAACCACCTATTTAAAACATAAAAATTTTAAAATTATACAAAAAGATTAAAAAACTTTAAGTCAGACTGTGAACTGTTTCTGCACTAGTGTTCTAAAGAGCAATATTACATGAACTGAGAGAAAGAGCTGCATTAATGTCATTGCATAAAACTAGAGGTTTGTGCTCCTAGGAATGGAAGCACAAAACAGAACCAGAGAATCAGCTAGGCTGGAAAGGACATTTAAGATCATTGAGTCCAACCATTAACTCAGCATTGCCAAGTCCACCACTGAACCATGTTATCTGTCCTATCTGCACACCTTTTAAATACTTCCAGGAATGCTGACTCTGCCACTTCTATGGACAGCCTATTCCAGAAAGTTTTTCCTAATATCCCATCCAAACTTCCCCTGGTACAACTTGAGGCCATTTCCTCTTGTTCTGTTGTTTGCTACCTGGCAGGAAAGGCCAACCCCCACCTTGCTACAACCTCCTCTTAGGTTTTCTCTGAGTCTTTTCTTCTCCATCCTAAACAGCCCCAACTGCTTCAGCTGCTTTTCATCGGACTTGTGGTCCAGACCCTTCCGCACCTCTGCTGCCCTTCCCTGGACTTTCTCCAGATCCTCAATGTCTTTCTTGTAGTGAGGGGCCCAAACCTAAACACAGGATTTGAGGTGAGGCCTCACCAGTGCCGAGTACAGGGGGACAATCCCTGCCCTGGTCCTGCTGGCCACACTGTTGCTGACACAGGCCGGGATGCCACTGGCCTTCTTGGCCACCTGGGCACATTCCTGTTTTCTACAAAGGCTGAATGCTGTATCTATTATATACTGGGCAAACTCAGCATTAAAAAGTCAAAGCTGTCTATATAAATATTGAGTTTGTCTCATTTTGACCGTGTCCACAAACACTTTTTTATGAATACCGAGTCTAAGTGAGCCAATATTTGCTTTTCAGAGGAACGTTTTTATAAGATTGTCTGAGAACTCAACCCTTAACAGAAAGTGACAAGGAGAAAAGAAAAGAAATTATCTGAATATCCCATTTGGGACTGAGTGCTTATCAGTGATATAAGCTCCTGACCACAGGGAAGAAATAGGAGATACTTGACACTGACGTTTGCAATTTATTCTCATTGAAGTCCTAAAATGCCTTCTAAAAATCCTGAGCACCAAAGCAATGTTAATAAAAAACCAAACACGATACATGCTTTCATCGGTATGATTAGTAGCAATATGTTGCACTCATACATCAGTTTCACACCTTAGGGTGCAACATTCTGTCTCTTTTTCAAGCACACAATGCATTGGATTGCTTTACTTACTAGTAGCAGTAGCAGGACAATATCAGGATTATCACAGGCACAGGCTACATGCATTGATGTCCAAAAATCCTCATCTTGATGATTTACATTTACTCCTCTGTCGATTAGAATTTCTGCGGCAAATGCATTATCGTAGCGAGCACACTAGAAGAAAAAAGAGCAGATTAGGGATGGTGTTTTCCTCAGTGTACAACTGAATTTATTACATACAATTTAAACTGGGCAGATGACACACTGTAGTTAAGCTGCTGTGTTTGTCAGGAACAACAGCTGAGGAATCTATAGAAATAATTGCGTGGAGATTACCAATTTCATGTGCATGATTCACAGAATCCCCTATTTTCTGTATGAAATCTGCTGAATCTACAACAAGGATGAGGTTTTTTTTTCTGTTCAATATTGTCATTCCAAATCAGTGCACAGGCATCAGTGCATGATGATCACATCATGAGTAGTGGAATCTTAGTATATGTACACCCACACATATACATGTCCACACATACATGAATTTCTGCCTTTTATGAAGTTCACTGCAATAATACACCCCTCTTCATACCCCATCTCTATTTCCAATCCACTAACTATACTGATTCCTGTTCAAGCCTCTCTGCCAGATAAATACTCTGCACTCTAAGGGTGTTTTTGTGGGGTGGAGAGATGCACATGTGTATGTGTGTCTGTGTGCATTCCTGTATCTTGGTCATGGTCACAAATTTTAGCAGAGAAAAAGAAAATGGCCTACACATTGTTTTGACCTCACTCCTCTATCACATTTGTGACTTTTTATGCATAAGGTTATGGCTAATACCTTAAAAGACAATCAGGGTACCTCAGTTAAGATCCTTGCTCTGGATTTGCACACAATCTCAGTAACTCTTGAGAGACTTATTTTAATCTGGCATGGAAGCCAGGATACTAAAGGAAGTGGGGAAGAAAGAAAAGTGTATAACTGGATTAGACTGTGAATTCAAGATATAGCTGAGATCCTCAGCTGAATGCAGCAGCTGCATGTACCCCTGCAATCATAAAAAGACATAACCCAGAAGATGAACATTAAATTCTATTAGGATAAAAAGCAGTTCTGCCCTAAATGATTTCCAGATATACTGACCATTAAATTATAGTACAGAAATTAAGTTCTGATGTACTTTCTTTAGCTTGTATCTTATCTGGCAGCTCTAGAAACAGTTTTATTTTGTTGCATCAATATCATTCATTGTATCAGTACAACTTAAATTGAGCTGCTCTATGTTGAAATTTTAACAAATCAGAGGTAAGATATTTTATATTACAGATCAGCATAATCTAACACCAACCACATTTTCAAGGCATTGTTAGGTTAAAAAAAATTCTACATATGACAGGTATCACTGAGCCATTTTGTGTATTAATAATACACATAGAGCCTTTTTTGATTAGTTGCAGCTTAGATTTGTTGCTGCTCCTTGATTCTTGTTTAATGGATTTTGTGAAACAATTGGACAAGCTCAGTTAAAGTTCCAGAATAAAATTGTTACAGATGTACTTTGTTATGAGGGTGGGGGTGGGTGACTGCCTGTGTGAATTAACATGACACCACGTGCTTCCCACTGAATGAGCAGCTCAGGCAAGTACTCGCTTTTTATTGTACTTTTCCTCCCATGAAACCTAAAGATAGTTCACCAAATACCTCTGAAGTTCCCGTAGCTTCCCTAGATTCAACTATATTGGGATACTGTCTACAGAGATAAAAACAGAATCTTTATCAAGTGTCACATTTGATTTTCTTTTTATGAATTATATCACATTTTGGGAGTTAGCAGATATGGAACAGGAAAAAGGAATTATATAATGAATCGTATTTTAAGGAAAATGTCAAGACAAATATATTTTCCATTCATTCTTGCATAAAAACATTTAGCCTACAACTGGAAAGAATAAACACTAAGCCCCCCTTTGGACAAAGCAGCTTATTCAGAATCACAGTGGTAAAACTAACACTTAGAATGGATCTGTGTGGGCTTTAAGAATATAACACAGGTGCATGCTAAATCACTAGTTTCAATTCTTGCTGGAAAATAAACTTGGCTCATCTGTTTCCCTGTATCATGATTCTCCTCTCCTGTCTGTACTGCATCCAAAGCAGGGTCAAATCCCAATTTCACAGAATTCAGGTTTGCCTCTATCTCCAGTAGGATGAGCATTTTCCTGTAAATGAATTACGAGTACTTACACATAACTCTGACTAAACTGAGGCAGTAGGTTACACACAGCTCTCTATGGCAAATTTCTTACTGCAGAAAGCTTTCCTTCCTTTAGAAGCACGTGTGCCTGTGAAGCAGCAGGCACCAGTTGAGAGATACTGATTGTGACAGTGAATTGGGGCGTGATGCAGATCAAGAAACCTAAAATGACACAGTTCAGCTGCAGATTTTATCTGCAGTGAAAAAGTGTGCATCAGCTAAATCAGACAAGGCAACCTAAAATCCCTGAAGATTAATTTTTCTTTCTTTTATTTTTAAATGCCTTACACATATGTCAAGTCATCCACACATATGTCAAGTCATCCACACTGAAGATAAAGATTGCCTTCTAGGGCTTTTGGCATTGGGTAAGATTTGGGATGCCTCTGTTTTGGGAATCCCAAAGATAACATCTCATTTGGACTGCACTTTTAAAGAGTGATTGAGCACCTTTACAGCAGACAAATAGCTGGAGGAGAGAAGCGAGAATTAAAATTTCTCTCTTCCAAATCAGCACTGCACCCTCCCCTTACCTTGGCCTCTATTTCCTAAAGTCCTTGGTAAATAGCGTGGCCATGGAAGATGGAAATCACAGATTAATTACATCATGGAAATGCTGTATCTTGCAAGAACATGGTCACAGGTGTGCTGGAGTCCAGTAATATTACAGGGGCTCTTTTTCATCAATAAATTGCTCTATTTTGTATACATACTACGAGAAACTCAATCCAAGTGCTCTAAAATGAAACACTCCACCAGCAGACGTTTTGTTACTTTGCTCAGTTGCATTTCTTTTAGACACGGTGTGCAACGAAGTTGGATCCAAATGTCTTAAAAAAGTTTCACACTGAATAGACAGCGTGTCTGCAACTGAAGCATCACAGAACAAAGAAAAGGATCATAAGATATAGGAATTAATTATTAATTTTGCTACTGGTTTCAGCAATGCCAAAATTCTACTCCTATGGCATTTTCTGTCTGCTTGTTAGTCTTTCCTCCACATGCCCTTACCTCTTGTTTATATTTTGATTATTATATACCAATTGTTTTTCTTTTATCTTCTTGTTACTTAATCTGAATTGCTATGCAAATAATGATAAACTAAATGCAAATAATGTGTTAACTATCCACATGTAGGAAACTGGTACAAGAAATTATGCACAAAAACAAAAGGAAATATGCTAAATCATGGGTTTTTTTCATATAGGACCTGTAAATCTCTGAACCATATAATTTTGTATTTGGAATCAAGCAGTATTTCCTTTGTTCTTTCTTACTGCACAGATTATTTCTAAATAAAACATTTCCTTCTCCTTTGTTAGCTACCACTCCTATGACATGATCCATTCTTTTGTAAGCAATTTGAAAATGACAATTTATTTAAAAAGCATTGCTGGATGCAATCATAGCCGCAGCAGAGATCAGGGTAGATAAAAAAATAGTGCTAAGCCTTTCTTTTTTGTTAATATGCCAAATCTGCTATTCACTATCCCACCATATTTATCCACAGCCACTAACACTAATCTTCAATCCCTCTTACCAGATGGAGCAAGGAGCCTCCTGAGGAAAGAAGCATATGAGGGTCAGCACCATCCTTCAACAGCCGTAGCACTGAAATATCAAAGAAAAGAGGAACAAGAGTTAATATATCTAATATACCAGCAGTATACCTAATTCTGAACTGTTAATAGGCTGATTCTTCATCATCTTCATTAGGGGATTTAATAATATATGCAAACCTCCTATATAACAGTGCAAAACTATCATGTCAGCATTTGCCACCTCACTTGTTTTAATAGGTGAGCTTGTAAAGCAAAAGACCTTTGATAATGAATGGTAAATACGAACAGTTTCAAGGACTTTTCAAGTGTATAGATGAGCATGTCAGTTTTGTACTTAGGAGAGCGGAGGGGAGAGCTGGAGCAAAGAGCCATGTCAAGGTCACAGTCACCTGATCAGTTCATTTGGGAGCAAAATCACAGTTAACTGGCATTATTTTACTTTGCAAAGTTCCCATGCAATATACTGGCTTTTTCAGTAAATACTCGAAACCAGTATTTATAACTGATTTAACTTGAAATTAATCATCATACCAAAGCTAAATGATCTGCACTCAATTTAACCTTTCCAGTGCATTGTTAGATCACTGATGCAGCAAAATCTTTAAAATGATATTTGGAGCCAATCTCCACTCCCAGTTACATGTATCAAACCCCTTTGAAACTAAAACAGGCTTATAAGTGCAACCAAAACCACAACCCTTCATACTGGTGCTCACTCAAGTATGCTAATTCAGCACTTTTCCTCCATGGTCTTTATCACCTTTATAACCTTTTATAACTCTGAATCCAAGCCCTGACTAACTCAGGGAAACAGTGTTCATTCCTGGAACAGAACTGCACAGTAGCAATGCCTGACAGTACCAGGGGACTCCACACCAGCATTGCAGCCCTGTCTTCACTAAACTGGCATGAAGAACTCTTTTAAAAGGCCTCTCTCCACGAGAATAACTGCCAATAATGTTTCCTGAGTGGGAGCAGAGGTGCTTCTGTCTCCATCATCTGGAAATCTTGAGCTTAATTCCTAGTTAAGATCCTGCATGGACTTGTGCAAACAGCTGCAAAGAAATTTTAAGTTGTGAATACCCCAGAAATGGGTTCCAGTGAGATGTCTGTCCTACAGGAGGGCCAGAGGTTTGTCTCAAGGCTCTTCTGCAAATCTGCCAAGAGACTCACAAACACCACCTCTTTCCTATCTATACATTTTCTGAATGTGGCTTTTTTCCTAAAGAATATACTGCAACTCCATTTTCATTGTACATTTAAACCTCTTACAGCATTCAGACACTCACTGAACCTACTTGAAAGGGGTTAGTTTTCTTTTCAAATATTGTCAATTTATAGAAGTAATGTTTGCTGAATGTGCTGAATTATTTTTGATGGGGTGCCCTAGAAAAAGTTCTCCTAAGAAAGAATATTTGATTAAATAGATGCAAGCCTGTAAAATTAGAGTGAAACACTTGGTATCATCATTACTAAACACATTACATAGCAAAAATACAGTGGTATAATGGACGAACATTTACAATAGTTAGGCAAATCCATTTAACCTTTTGCTTTTTTTTAAACTCTGAAAATCAAAGATCAATCAAAAGTACTGTATAAATTCTTATTTTATGAATAGTCCCATGTTACCTATTTCTCCTCACCAAAGGTTTTTCCTCATTTAATTTACATAACTGTAAAAGACTTACATGTTCTGGCCAATGCCACTTTGAAAGTCATTATTAGAAGTCCCTGTTGTCCCCAGCACATCCACCAAAAGTAGAATTGGAGCATTAGGTAACACAGACTAAAAGAAACTGTACAACACCTGCTAAGCAAGATGAACAGCACAGAATCAGAGTGGGAAGGTACAGAAGTATTTACAAAATTTTACAACTTTGGGAGAAATGGATGAACAAGAAAAAGCAAACCATTCCTTTCTGCTCTCTCAGATCCACAAATCTCATACTGAAGAGCATACTTGTCCTCATCCAGAGAGAGGCCATTAAAAATAGAGGTTCAGAACTAAGTTCCTTCCTTTTTTTAACACCTAAATTTCTTACCACATATGGAGGTGCTCTCTCTACCTCAGGTTTAAAGTGAGTAAAGATTTATTACAAATCCTCATTCCTTAAACAGGCATGAAACTACATCCTTAACTCAAGAGTTAATATTTCCAATGTTCCTGTGTTATGCTATTTCTTTAGTAGGGCAGAAAATATTATTTCCATATCACAGAAGATTTCTTAAGGCTCTGAAAATAATTTCATTCTCCCAGTCCCATCAGGATTTCACCTGAAGAAATTAACACTCCAAAGTGTTCCCTCTCCCCCATCCTCTTTTCCAGGGAAAAAAAAATGCACACACCGTGTGGCAGCAGAGCAAGCACACAGTGGGTTGGTGGCAGAAGTCTTATACTGACTAGCACTGATAATGAAACAGCATCCTCATCCTGTGTTTCTGCAAGAGGGGATAAGACAGGCAAGGAGTTAACCAAAGGAGGCTGTTCCTTTCCCCCACTCACAAAGGGAATCTTTATATCTGGCATTATATCTGGCTGTCTCTGCATGTGGGAACTGACTCTGATGGCACAAAAATAACAACAGCAAAAATAAAGTGCAGAGTTTCCTGCTGGGTCGTTGGGTCTCAGTCATTAAGAGCTTTGGGATCACCGAAAGCAGCTTTTGGATAGGTCCTTCTAAGCAAAGACACTGGATGAAGACCTTTCTCTTTTGGCAGAAGCAGGACACGTGGGAAGGTCAGTGGGTTGGGAAATTACATTTCTAACAGTATTCCACAAGCATTTCATCTGGAGCCTAAAATAGTAACCAAGAGACAGAAAGAAACTCTGGCTACTCAGGTATAAAAAATATGGACAATTTTTAGGATCTCTTCCTCCCATCAATGCCCCAAAGTCTTAGTTCTCATAGAGAAGGTATGCAAAACAAAGTAATGCCTTTCCAGATCCATTTTGCAACTCCTTGCAGTTGAAATCAAAAAATGACAGACCATTTCTATTTCCAGGTTTGAAATCCATAGAAATTAATGGGTTTGCCTTTATTTTTTTTTCTCCCAGCAGAAATGCAGACCAAAATTACAGCATAAAGAATTAAAATGCTAACTTTGATCTTCAAGTAGAATATTAAATAATTATGACCATAAACAAATTATTGAGTCACATACAAAAACATTAAGGAATGTGGATACAGGACCAGCAGCTTTTTTTCATTTTTTTTGGTCTGGTGTATTTTTCCTCATTATTTCATGTAGCTGGATCAGTGCTTCACATCACACAGACTACTAGGGCAAGATACGCACTCTCCTTTCAGCTGGGCAAAAGTCTGTGTCCTGAATCAGGATTATGTGCTAAATTCCTCTGCATTTAAAAACAAGTAAAAAACCTTATTCTTTCCTTGAATTTATCCCCTCTGCAAAGCACAATAAAAACAGGAATATCAAGAAAAGAAGATCACAGAAACAAAATCCCCCTTCCTACTATGCACCTCACTTACATCATTTACTTAAGACTTCACTAGTCAGTAGGAAAGTCTTCACCTTATGTTCATATTTTCCTTTTGATACAACTATTGCCTAGAAGTAGTTAGATAGTAAATACTAGCTACTGCTAGCAATTTGGGATTAATTGCCCTAATGAGGACAGAAAGTAACACACAACTCTATTCAAGAAATGCTATGTATCTCTTAATTAACGCAATTTTAAGGAAGCTTTCACAAGACTTTCTTTTAAAACTTGTTTTACTTGCAATCTTTCATGTAAGAAAAGTTTACAGGAAAGATGAGACTGAAAGATGACTTAAAGGCAAGAAGCTGATATTTACCTGAAAAAACCCCAAAAACCCAGAGTAAAAAACTTTCAGCAAACTCTGAAGCCCTTCCTGTGTGTGTATAAACAGGTCCATCCATTCTCTGATATCTTTTAGATTTGACATACAAAAATTATTGACTACTTAGAACAGAATTTCATACCTAATTTCATATCTAATAAAGGTGTTTTAGAAAGCATTGGATGCATTGAAGTCTCATCAGAAAAGAAAGATAATAATCAACAGACCTTTTTACATATGCTTGATGTTATAATTTTAACCAAATTATACCAGAGAGCTGAATACCTTTTCACTTTCCATTGATTGTATTGACTCGATTATGACTGATTATACAGCCTTATAATGCAGAGCAGTCATTATTGCCGTGCCTGTTACCAGGCACAGATCTTGTACTAACTTCACCTGTGGAACTAGGGCTGTAAGTCTTTACTTTTTGTGGGCTTCTCTTGGCTTGCTTTGAGCTTTGTTTTAGTTGTTATAGCAACTGGTTGATGACAAGGTGACAATTATCTAACACAGTTTTGTTCAGCTTTGTAAAACTGTGGTGTGTAATGCATTAATAATTTTGATATCCATGGCAGCAACTAGCACTTGCTCTGTGCTGTGCTGAACATAATCTAGCTACGCTGGCAAACAGAGCTATCTATGGCCTTATGTATGCTGCAGAGAAAATGATCTGAAGTTACAGTAGAGCCTGAAGGGTGAATTCAGAGGGCCCAGGGCTATCAGTAACTCACCAGGGATCTGCTACTGATGGTAACACAAATTTAGGAGCTGGGCAATGTTGCATTCACAGCAAACCCAGTTTTAGTAGTAACAGAACAGACAAAAATAAAGGCGCCAAACATACATAAAACCTAACAGTTGGCCATCTACTGTGCTGTATATAGAGTACCAGTGTATGCTCCTATTAACTGTTCCTCTGGGGAATAGCAGCCAGCAAGTGTAAAATTTGTTCCTGTTAACATCTATTTTTGTTCTCTTTAGTTTAGCAGGAATAACTCCAACTGGAAAGCTTTACTTGTCCATCCTGCGCATAAACATGACTTACTGCTGTAGAAGCATAGCTAAAATGATGCTGATTCTGGAATGGATTATCACATTCACCTCCTACCCCCAGTTGCACATTTTTGTCACTCGGCATATGGCAAAGATTAATTTCCCAACTAGATCAAGAATCTGGGAATGTGGCACTGGGTAATGGATATGAAGAAGGAGAATGGTGTAGCCACCACTTTCCACCAATAGCTGAAAGCAGTTTGGGCATAAACTGACCATGAAATTGAATCACAGCAGAAGTGATACTGAAAGATGTGGAATAGTATCTTTCCACCCATTCCACTAGTTAAGTATCATATTTTGCCCATTAGTTCCTCCACAGTTAGATATTTGCTCCACCATTGGCATCTTAAACTCTATACAGATTAATCACTTAGAATTCTCTCCACCTTCATACCTCTTTAGTTCTCTTTTCTCATTCCTCAGCAGGAATGAGAACTCCATACTTTTCAGCTTGTACCAAAGGTGTTTATGAGAAACCTGCTACACAACTCATCTACATGTGAGAACAGATGAATGCTAGTCTCTGGTAGTTTCTTAATCAGAACAGCAAATGAAATAATGCAAGATGTCATAAATGTTTGGTTAACGTAGTATTAGAAAAAATATTTACCTCATGCCTCTGCTACAACTAATTTAAAATTATATTTTAAAATCCAAGTACCAGTGTTGGTAACTTAATCATTCTTTTAAGGTGTCTTGTTTACCTAACAAAGACATTTACAGCAGCAATACTGTTACCACACTATCACTAGTGCAATAGCTCAGGCTTTCCTTCAGAGCAAGCTCATCAGTTGACAGTGGTTATTCAGAGCAGCCATGCCCTTAAAGGGTTTTGCAAACAACAGATTTGTAATCTTACTGCTTTTTATATGAAATATTTCCAGAGTTCACTGGCAACATCTGTCAGACTTGTTCAGATCTCCTCATTTTCAGGAGAACTCTTAGAAATAAATTCACATCTTTGCACAAAGATTAAAGGCAGCAAACCATAAAAAAAATATGCACATTTGGACAGATAAGTGTGCCATTCAGACTTCAGAAATGAAGAGAGGAAAATTACTCTTTCCATACTAGTTGAATTTGAGTGTTAGCCTTGCATATCCAAGCTATACTGCCCACTGTTTGAATAAAGCACTGATAAGGTCAAGGCTGATGTTTCCAGCCTCCTTGTCAGAGTTCCCATATTTTATAATTTTTTCCAGGCAGCCAGGAATTATAACACCATGACCCAAAAGCAACTGGGTCAATTCTCTTAGCAATTGATTCTCTTCTGAAATTAAAAGCATGATGTGAAATGTCAGGCTGTGTTCTGTGCTCCATTCAACACAACATTACCTTTAAAAGAAACAAACCAATCCTCCAGTGAAACAGACTGACAGAGGTAGTCCTACAGTCCCACTCAACATCTCTCCCAGCTCTAATGCTGGAAGATCAAAATACATGGTAGCTCTTTCCCATACTCTCTTTGTGGAGAAATCAGTCAGATTCCAGCCTTGGAAGCAGCTGAGAGGCTTGATCACTCCAGTGTGGGAGGGAGCTTCAAGCAGCACAGTAAAGGACATGACAAGGTAAGTCCCTTTCTTCCTGCCCAGCCCTCTGCTGCTTTCCCACCAGGCCTTGTGCCACCAACTGTTGTGTGTCCATGCCCAGGCACTCACCAGCCCTGACAGCTTCCTGCCAGGAACTATCATGCTGGAGGTTGAGGGCACAGCCCTCCCGGAAAACCAAATGGAAAATAATGGTTATGTCCGTGGGCTACATGGTCACTAAGTCCAACTCCAATGAGATCCATGAGGAGAGTCACAGTTCTCTCATGGGACAGATATTTCTATCATTGTAGACACAGCCAGAATAATTTATGAGTTAGGCACTACACTTATTCAAGAACTGCTAAATTTAAAACTTTTTCTTCAGGCAAATTCCCCCTCTTCCATTTCTGTGTACATTAAATATAATATAGTCTGTGTCTCCCCTGGAAAATATGAGTCCACAAACCCAATGGCCTAAAAATCCTAGGGGGTGCCTCTTACAATGCCCAAGCAGTGACAAATTAACCTGTCTCTTTACACAAAAGTGACAATGGGCAGCAGTAAAACATGACACACCTGAGTTAAGTTGTGATGTGGAAGGCAAACCATCTGTTCTCAACCCTGACACGACAGATATTCACATGGAAAAGCAGTGTAGGCTCTGAAATTATTTATAAGTAACAAGACTTACTAGTAATTGGGTCACCTTGCCTAGCTACATATTATCTGAATTATCTGATTTCTCTCTCTCTCTCTGTTTTGTTTTGGGTTTTTTTAGAACCTTCATTCCGAAAGTCTTATTTTCTTTCTTTTTCAGTTCATGGGTCCAACTCCCTTCTGCTTTACAATTACTCTTTCAAATAAAAAGAACCTATTTTATGTCATTTACTTGCAAATGCATGCACTGACAATATCTAGAGCGATGTGGAAAAACAGTGGTGTAAATCACAGTAATTTTGAGAAGACTGGAAGCAGCCATTCAGTTCTATGGCCCGAAGACATTGCTGTAAGAAGCACACCAAGGATCAAAAATCAGTGGTGCTGACCCTTGGTTTTGCCTCCATTTAGAGCTTGGCCAGGCCTAAGGGAGAGAACTGTTGTGGTAAGGTCTGTCTTAGTCGCTAATAAAGCTGTGATTTTATCTCACTGCACCTACGACCTGTGTATATAACAGAGCTGTTGGTAAAATCCTTCAACACCACCTAACAAAATAACACATGCTTAGCTAAAAATACTGGGTCTATCATCACAGCTAATAACACAGCCAGGGTTTTGCCAGCATAGCTACTTTCGAGGACAAAATAGCTGTGTCAACAAAAACTGGTAGCATAGACCGGACTAAATCCAGAAGGTCTGTTAGTGAGATAAAATTACAATAAAAACAAAGCTTTGTAACATTTACCAGAAGTTTAACACTTCGGGGAAAGTAGTTGATCATGCAGTAAACTTAAATATAGCTTTTATTAAACTTTCACTTCCAGCTAGTTAATGAGATTTATTTATTTCAAAATAAGAAGGAATTAATATCTTAGCATTTAGGTCATCTATTTCATTTTTTTACACATATTTTATCTGTCTCCCATGTATGGATTCTCCTGGACTTCCTGACAAAGGTGACTAAAACCAGCAAGAACTTTATCATCAGGATACAGTCAAGTATTACAAAAGCTCACAACCCCTAGGTTCACCTTAGAGATATGTTTGAAAGCTCTTTAAATTACCAGTATAATTTTTAGGCCAACTTTTCAGCTACAGAAACACCTGATTGTACATTCAAATGTTTGTAGAACTGAATAAAAACTTCAGATCTTACAGCATTTTACTAAGTTAGTTAAATTTATCTCAGAATTTGCAAATTTCCAGTCCTATAGTCATTAAATGATAAACACTAAAACACACATCAGCAAAATAACTCATTCTGTGGTCAGTACCTTAATTTGAAAACCATTGTCATACCCATGCTTTTCCCTAATTGTAACAGTTACGGAATTTGCATACAACATAAATTTTCATCTGAACAGACTGTACACCCCCTCTGTTTCACCACCATTAATGTTGATCCTATGCCAATGCTACTTAATTGGCATAAATCAAATTACTGCTGACTTATATTCCTTATGAGGCAAGACTCAGTCCCTCTTTAACTCCCACAACATACAGAGCAAGTTTATGCCAGCTGGTTTAGAAGCCTTGTAAGCAACTCCTTACGATTTACATTAGAGGTCTTCAAGGATAACAGATTACTATCCTGCTCAGCAGCTGCCAAATGGTACTAATCACCAGCTGTAGACCACTGGCTGTCAGGTCCTGTGTGTCTCCTGGAACTCCCAGGGTGTGCAGTGCACAGGGAAGCAAACTTAAAGCAGGCAATATAGAACAAACTAGGGGCGTTACTGATCCATGCATTTATCCAAAATAGTTGTGTATGCGGCAGATGAGTGACCAAAACTACAAGGAAAATGTGTAGTTCCAGGAATATCTCACCACCTGACATATGTGGCTCAGGCACCACCTTTCCTAGCGTGTGATCTGTGACAGTTTACACTGTCAAAACCAGAGCTGCTTCCCGCTTGTTCATGCATTTTCATACACTCTTCTCTTCATCTTTGCATAGCAGTGCCACATGTCACGCTGCCATGAGCTGGGATGGAGGGTTAAACCAGCTGAAGACCAATCTTATGAAAGGCAGATGATTCATCTCCCTCTCTCTCTCCAAGGTGAGCACAAAAATGGGAGGACAAAAGGATAGGACAGAAGCAGAGCCAGACAGAAAGGAGAGCAGCCAATGGCAGCCTCAATTTTAGCTTATTTTTAAAATCAAGTCAGTGGCTCCGAGACACCTGAATGTTTCCTTTCTTTCTCTGCATCACTCCCATCAGCTGTGCAACAGGAGGGTGAATTGGTTCAGAGAGATGACAGAGAATTTAGCTGTTGATTCTAGAGGGTGGTGCACTTCCTTTTGGATCAATTTGCTGAACTGACTTACTCTGCAGCCACAGAATTACTAAATCTGATACAAAGCCTGCAGTAAAAATGGTGGTAGGAACTGCATCATTAAATCATGAATGAAATTTTCTGAATTAGAAAATACAGCATTGACATAACATCCAGCTGGGGCAGTGGCACAGGCCCTGGTTGCCAGGCCCTGTCCAGCTGCCCTGAGGTGGCCCCCATGCTCCCAGTGGCCCACACAGCAGCTGGGAGCAGCTGGCCCTCATGGTGCCCTTACAGCATTTACCTGTATTTAATTAAATTCGAACAAACTATCACGTCCAGAACGATTGCCAGTCCCAAACTTCCACAGGTATCATGGGAGCAGAGCCAAGTCTCTGCTGTTCTACCTTCGCACTTTGGATGTCCACATAATTAAGTTTTTCTGACTAAAATCCTATTTATCTATATATGTCATTTTACAGCACATTAAAACTGGTGTGCTGTGAAATACTTTCTGGTTGAGCTACATCCTGATGTGTGGTAAACCCCGAACTATCAACACACTTCAGACTACTCATACCAGCATCCTCTGTCACACATCTCAGAGATGGTGAAGAGACGTGAAGAGCCAGGGAGAAATCCCATGCACAAATGAGATCATTCCCCTCTTCGCTTTTACAGAGTTTTAAATTACACAGAGGTAACTTGGATCTTGGTGCATTCATGTCCCACCTTTTTCAAAAGTATCTGCATTCAGTCAGTCTTTTATGGTTAGCCAAAACCAGCTGAGAATAACATATTAAACTTCTTAATGGTTCTTTTTTACTTCACAATGCACACCCTCACCTCTCAATTTCTTTTTTTTCCCTAACACAATTCATGAAGTTTGCAAAGACTTATGACTCCTTGATGGACAGAATGACACCTCCTATTGGAGGTGATGGAATAGGATTTTATTTTCCTTGTCAACTCAGGGATTGGATCACCACAGAGAGACACATCCAGAAAATTGAGCTTCTAGAGAGGCAGAAGTGTGAAGCCCCTCCTACTCTGCTAAGAATCCGTGACTGAGAAACTGACACAAGAGGTCTGGAGAGATTATCTGTATTGTTCAAACAGCCATGATCATTGTAGGAAAGCAGCATATGGGGTCCTGTCACATGAGTCTCCCATACAAACAGGAATATAAAAAGTGTGCGTGCTGCATGAATGCTTCAGTTTGGGTAAACTCTTCAAGTACTACCTTACAATTCTATTCAGCACTTACTGCATAGGTTGCAACATGCTGCTTACCAAGTCCTTCTATTAACCTGTGCACGACATAAAACAAATATGAACATTTTCATATATTGGTTAGTGTGGCAGAACAGAATGGGTTAAACATGAACAGCGCGGCTAACTTATTAAAAATGGTACAGCAGGAGCTGTGAGAAAGATGCAGGTAGAAGAAACTGCAAAAATCCCATCCTTCTGCATGGAACAGAACACCCTGGTGAACACTGCAGAACATCCTGCAGCAAGATAAGCAAAAACGCAAAAGAAAAAGTAACATTATAGCTTGCTATGCATTAGCGAGCACATAGACAGAACAAATGGAAATTGTTATGCAGAAGCTTGAACAGTATAAATATCTGTGCCTCTTTTCAATAAATGTCCTTGCATCATCGACGCCTGGCCCATGTGTTTCAATCACCGTTAGGTTAGTTGCCACAAGTCTTCAAAGAAAATAACTATGCCTGTGCACCTAGCTCAAAGATGCTTTCATTTCCCATTACTTGTTTTCCAAAATCTGATTTGGCTGAATTGCTGCATTCCTGAAATTAGTTGTATTTTCCCTAATGGTAATCCCAGCAGTTTATATCCACTGGTCTCCAAGTATTTTTCATTCTTTTCTAAGTTTTCATGTCTTTCCATGATATGAAGGGTCTGACAGTTACAGCTAGAATTTCTCTCACATGTTGGCTCCCAAACTCCCAATCTTTCACGGAATTCTTTCACACTTGGCAAAGGGTAAACTTGTCACATTTAATAATATAACACAACAACTTTTTAAATCTTTGTTCATTTCTGACAAACACTAACTTTCACACTTGCCTGCTCTGCATTCTTTGTGAAGACAAGGAGTCTTCTGTCAGTAGTGATTACAACAAAGGTGCAACCAAAAGACAACTGTTAAGTGTCCTAATGACACTAATAAGGGTCTTGTTTTAACTAAATTTGTTTTAATACATTCTGGAATCTTCATTAGTCTCCCTGATAACTGATGGGTGGCCTGGAGGTCCAGCAAGGAGAGCAAATTGCCCACAGACAGGTCCAGACAGGAGACAATCTCTTCCAGTCAGGGCTGCTCTGACTGCACAAGCGCAGCCTCCTGGAAATCATCCCGCTTCCACTCACTCGGATCCTTCAGCTGTTTCTGGATGCTTGCAACTTCAGTGCATTCTGGCTCACACCTTCATTTTGCCACATCAGTTATAGCAACAGCCACCACTACCAATATGCCAACAACAAAAAACAACTGAAAAATAAGCAATGAACACATTATCACCCCAAGAACAAAAGATCGTATGTATAAAGCCAGCATGGTAGGGAAGAGCTATCAAACTTGGAAACTGTGACTCACACCTTCTTAAACCACTTCAGAATAAGCAAAGGAAAACATCTCCATGTATCTGCTTCGAGATAACGCTGTCACACTCGGGCAGCTGAAGACTGCAGCAATGTAGATGTCACTTGATTGCAAAGTTCAGTATTTGAAATAAACAATACAGGGACACAGGGGACTGAAATGGCAGATTTATAACAGTTCATCTGAAAGAAATGTGCAACCAAAGAGACAAACTTGAAGCACAAACAGTTCTGCATTCAATGTCACCAAGCTTACAGACAGCTAAATCTATGCATCCATCTTATGCAAGCTGAACCTACACTGGGGTTATCAGTGAAGCATTTGAGGATCTGGGGAACATAGGATGTGATGTATGACAGACCCTCTGCCTCCTCTTCTCTGATACCAGTCAGCCACTAGGACAGACAAATTATTATGCCAAAGCTGGAGCAACAAACACAAAACCAACACAAAGCAAATTTTGATTTATCTTTTACTTAACTTTTTACAAGCACGGATTGCCACAGTGTGAACTGGAGTTATAGGCCAGCATGGAGAGGCCAAAATTGCACTCACATAGTAGCTGGTGTAATCACCTCTGTTCTGTTGCTTATGGAAAGCAAAAGTCTGACATACAAGCTGATGGTTTAATTTGGCTTTGAAGCAGAATAATCAGTTGCTCTCCACAGGAATTTCTCTGCTTTGCTTATCTCTTGCACTACAATAATAAGAGCTGCCCTAGTTCAATACCCGAGTTGTCTGATTCCTCTAAAAAGTCAGCATGGCATTAGACTATTGGACCTTCTGAGGTCCTTCTAGCCAGGCTGATCTTTTAACTCCACGAACTCAGTCTTTATGTCGGCAAGGGGAAGGAGCAACCCACATCACCTGACAGAAGAGGCGCTCTCAATTCTGAGCCATAACAATGAGTCCCTGTCCATACAGAGCCACATGGTAGGTTTGGGCTGCAGTGATGAGCTACAACTACAGAGCCTCAAACCTCCCCGGTGATACCCAATGCCACACATTCTCATTCGCTCAAACAATACATCTGACATGTAGCTGGTACATAAAGCTGATAAATCAGGGAAAAGCCAAAGAGAACTCCACACTAGAATTGCCTAAGAGAAAGAGATAAGGACTAATCCAGAAACACCAAAACTATATATATTTGGAGTTTACATCTGCCCTTTTCTGTCCAACTTATAAAACTAAATATGTGATCCATAGGATTTTCAAGGAGAGGCTTTGTGGGGGTGCACTCTGTAGAGGCATCCTCTTGGTCCCTGCAGAGGCCTCCTCCTCCCAGTCCAATTCCCGCCCTTGAGTGGGTGGATGAACCCGAGGCAGAGAGGTGGTCCATGGACAGCTTCACCGTCTGAGTGACACCTTCCTTGAAGCATGCTCAGTATTATTGTTCTAGTTGATTCTGTGTATTAACCGTCTTCCTTGTCACTCTCTTGTTATCTCCTCCCTTGTTTCATCCCTATTGGACCCTGCTATATGGACCCTCATACGATCCTCCCCTTTACCCTGATCCTATTGGACTATTACCTTTTCCCCTCCCCTTCTTTGTCCCCCTTAAAAACACCTGCTGAGGCTCTCTCAGGGTTCTTCCCTGAGGGAACCTGCCAGGGCTAATAAAGCCACGTGTGGGTTTCGGGAAGGACCATGCCTTCTTCATTTCTCCCTTTCATCTTTTGCCTCCGAGACCTTGCAGGGTCGCCGGGCAGCTCGCAGGTGCTAAGAGGAGAGGCTGCATCAGCCCCTCTCGCACGCTGCCAGACGACTCCGCCGGCTGCAGCGGGGCGGAGAGCCGGGTCTCCCGCTATCCTGGCACAGCCCGACAGAGACCTCAGGACGGGCAACCGCGAGGCTTGAAAGCAAAAGAAGTCTAATGTTCATCCTGTATAGGAACTGAGAAGCCAGAGAAGTTCAGATGACCATTATTAAAAGGTTTGATAGTTGGTAACCTCTTACAGGATGTCCCTTTAGCAGACTAAGAAACAAAGCAGCCATTCAAATTTCACACAGATACTTCCAGCTTTCAGAACACTTCCAGGCTTATTTTCTGTACTGTCAATTGGTAAATGTGGAAGTCTAGAAAAAACTACCATTTTATGTCAGCAAGCTCTGATTGCTAAAATGTGGAGCACAGACCCTAACTCAAGGATTTAGTGCTACAGCTGTCGTGTTTGTCTTTTGAGCCCAAATGTAATCAAACCCCTAAAAAGTGCATGGTGTGAAAAATTACCTCCTTTAAGCATCTCATTGCCCTGTAAAATGGCTGTGCTGCTTCAAGGTCACATACACGCTGCATTGTAGTAGAGAATCATCAGAAAGAAACACAGTGAGAAAGTATGTGATTCCAGGCTGACTGAGTTCTACCTTGAACCCTTTGCATATGCTTAAAACCCTTGTTCAAAGGAGAACATTTAGAAACATCGTGAATTTCACCTTAACTGCTCACATTTCCACCTCCATTCTTGGATGCAATTCACACAGAAATACAACCTAAATTAGCCATTCCCTTAGATTTATTGACTGTATTCTTGCAACCTTCAGTTTCTCCAATGTAATAGCCTATTAACAATAATCGAGAAGAATCAGTTTTCTGTACATTAGGCCATATAAGCTTTCTACTAATTTCTATCATAGCTATAGAGTTTGTTCACTGTCAATTTGAAGCTCAAAAGGTTTGAACAACTAAAAAGCCTTGCAGACTGAGTTAAGATGATGCCTCAGTGCACTGAGAAAAAAGAATCCTCCAACTCATGTCTCAGAGAACAGAAAGATGACTGAAATAAGCAGTATATATACTTTGTGTTTTGAATTTGTACTGAGGAATAAAAACCACTAGGCACTATACAAAAAAAGCCTGTTTCTTTCTCAGATATATTTCTGTTTTTACTGGGAAAGGTACTAGGATTCAGACAGAGGGAAAGAATCATAGAGCATGCTGAGTTGGAAAGGACCCACAAGGATCATCAAGTCCAACTCCTTGCCCTGCACAGGTCACCCCAAGAGTCACACCCTGTGCATGAGAGCATTGTCCAAATGCTTCTTGAACTCTGTCAGGCTTGGTGCTGTGACCACTTCTCTGAAGAGCCTGGTCCAGTGCCCAGCCATCCTCTGGGTGAAAAATCTTTTCTTGACTCCAGCCTAAACCTCCCCTGATACAGCTTCAGGCCATTCCCTCGGGTCCTGTCAGTGGTCACCACAGGGAAGAGATCTGTGCCTGTCCCCCCTCTTCCCCTCACAAGGAAGCTGTAACTGCAATGAGATCTTCCCTCAGTCTCTCCTTCTCCAGGCTGAATGGACCAAGTGACCTCAGCCACTCCTCACACGGCTTCCCCTCAAGGCCCTTCACCATCTTTGTGGCCTCCTTTGGACACTCTCTAATAGTTTAATTTCTGTTTTATATTGTGGCACCCAAAGCTGCCCCCAGCACTCGAGGTGAGGCTGCCCCAGTGCAGAGCAGAGCGGGACAATCCCTCCCTTGCCCGGCTGGCGATGCTGTGCCTGATGCCCCCCAGGACAGGGTTGGCCCTCCTGGCTGCCAGGGCACTGCTGACTCATGTTCAGCTTGCCATGGACCAGGACCCCCAGGTGCCTTTCCACAGCGCTGCTCTGCAGCCTCTCTTTCCCCAGTCTATATTCACAACCTGAGCTGCCCCATCACAGGTGCAGAATCTGGCACATGCTCTTGTTAAAAAAGAGAAGAATCACAAAAAAACCTTAAAGAGATAGGACTTAGCAATTAAAAAAATAAGTTGCTGCATTTAGTGGCTCTGATTATATTCATTTAGTTATGCCTTCAATGGTTCTAGAAAAAGATACTCCACTTAGTTATCCCACTCCACAAAACCTCCAAACAAACTCCACTTTTTAGAAGTTTTGAAGGAATGTTCTTCTCAAACTGGCAACTAATTTGATAGTCATAAAATAAATTCTGTATGTATCAAGATCTCAGAAAAAGGTCTTTTCCAAGTCTTATGCTTAAGTATTCAATTTTATCTTATTTTATTTTATGCTCCAGTGTAGCAATTTAAGAGTATGCCCTGGCAGAAAAATTCTTCTAAAGTTAAATTAAAAAATAGAAAACATTTTTAAGGACTTATTTAAGTTCATTTTTGTAAAGAACTGTATTATTGCTATAAAGGTTTGCTGGTAAAAAAGAGGAAAAAAAAAAACCAGTAAACGTTATTCTCTATTGATTTCTGTAGTTCTCCACTTTAATTTCTACTATAGTGTAATTTATGATTGAAATGAAAACATTTTAAAGTAAGTGATATTGAAAGATAGATACAGAAAAGTTTCTCCTTTGTACTGAAATATTATTGGAAATCAATACAAAGCACAATTATTACACTGGAGAGGAAATCAAAAGCAAATGGCATAGAAAATATTCTATTCTTGCTATCTTTTTATTTCACAAGAATAGACTAGGATCTTCTGCCATTACAGCAATATTTTTTTTAATCAGTGACTTATAACAATAACCAAAGAATGTCAGCAGTACCTGCTACCCAGTCATCTTCCACAGAGAGAATAGCCTTCTGATTGCTGCCAATTTAGAGTCTTACATCCCACTGCGGATCTCCTTTCAAATGAATAGGAAGAATGCCAGGTGCCAATTTGTAGGTTGCTAATGGCTTAACGAACCTTTATTGGCATGACAGTGAATTTGTGAGTGATTAGTCCTTGTGTTTCTTCATACTTCATACTTGAATGCCGGAGCATGCTGTGCTGGCTTCAGCTGGGGTAGAGATAATTTTCTTCACAGTGGCTGTTAGGGGGCCGTGTTTTGGATTTGTGCTGAACACAGGGTCAATGATATAGAGATGTTTTTGTTATTGCTGAGCAGGGCTTACACAGAGCCAAGGCCTTTTCTGCTTTTCGTACAACCACGCTGGGGAGGAAGTTGGTGTGTGGGAGGTTGGGAAAAGACACAGCCAGGACAGGTGACCCCAACTGAACAAAGGGATATTCCAGACCATAAGACGTCATGCTCAGTGTATAAAAAGGCGGGAAGAAGGAGGAAGGGGGGAAGTTTGGAGTGTTGGAGTTTGTCTTCACAAGTCACCATTACGTGTAATGGGTCCCTGCTCTCCTGGAGGTAGCTGAACATCTCCCTGCCCATGCGAAGCAGTGAATTAATTCCTTGTTTTTTGCTGCTTGTGTGTGGCATTTGCTTTCCCTATTAAACTGTATTTATCTTGGCCCACAAGTTCTCTTCTACTCCTCCGATTCTCTGCCTGATCCTGCTGGTGGGGGAGTGAGCGAGTGGCTGCATGGCGCTTGGCTGCTGGCCATGTGTTGGGTTAAACCACAACACATGCTTGAGTGGGAAAATTTTTATTATTAAATGTAAAGGAAGGTCTTAGGGAAAAAAAAAACCCTGAACATGGAACTATAAATAAGCTTAATAGCTTTAAAATGAAATAAAAAAAGAGAAGATACACGTCTATCTGTTCAGACTAGATTGCAATCTCAAAAAGCTGGATTCTTATTTAGAGGTAATGGTCTTCTAAATAACTTTTCTTGACATTTTAGTTTGCAAAAGTCTTTTGAATAAGACTGATTAAAAGTGATGAATAATTTACATACTGACTTTTCTAACTGCAGTAAAGCTTTATATCGTAGTCCACCAAAAAAAAAAATTTAGGAATTTTGAAAATGTGTTCAGAAGTGAAGAAAAAAAATTTAGGAAAATGTGTGTTTTCACAAAGGTTCCCTCATAAATATTATGTTTTACACTTGCAATTGAAGCAAAAATTATGATTTCTAGTTAATCAAATGTGGTTTTGCTTGGATATGTAGAGTTAAAGTTCAAGAATGGACCTACCTGCATAGAAAACAAGCAACTTGGTACCTACATTTTAGAAATATGTGATTCAAAGAAAAATCCAAAAGCTGAGTTTCTAGAAACTCTATATCAGTAAGAAAAAGGCATGCTTTTAGAGACTTGGTCAACAAATCCTTCAGCATGAACTTACAGACACCCAAAACCATCAAATGGGAATCACGAAGTTCAAATACATATCTCAGTTTTTATTTATTCAGAGCTTAAGCATGTGAAACAGTACTGCAAATAGTCCAGTACATACTCCTGTTTTCAAAACACAGTTAGTAGCAGACATAATGACAGCACTGAGATTTTCATACAACAGTTCACTATTCATTCAACTTTCTACAGTTTACTACACTGTAAGCAAGACCAGCTAGATCCTATTTGCCTCTCAGGCCCTTTCCCCAGGAGAAAGCCATGCCTGCCGGACACTGCTTGAGATACTCGTGGTGTGTGGACAGAAGGGGACAGAAGAGTCAGTGGGACAGAGTAATGCACAGACAAAAAAAGGCTCTCAAAGCAACCCACAGGCAAAACCCATGGGCTTGCAAAAATGGGTGGCTGAGAGCTCCGAGCTCAGTTTTTGTGGAGAGGAGGAGGACATCATAACTCCATTTGATCAAAAGATAGATCAATCACTCTTGGTATGAAATCTCCCTACTCAGGGGGACACAAAACAGAGGGATGTTTTGTCTTTATTTCCCTACTTGTTACAGGCAGGGGATAGCTGTTCAAACCAAGGCAGTTCTGGACATATGCAGAGACAAAAACTGCAGCTGAAACAAACTAGGAAAATTTCACGGCTAAGAGAAAAGTAATCATGGAGCAGAAGCACTCCTGTGGTTAGAGTGCCCACATGGAAACAAAAGGGATGATTAAATCTACACCCTCAAGTCTATTCTTCACTTTTTGACGTGTCATACCGCTTTCCGAGCCTTACTTTTCCCAAATAAATAAGTGTTGTATATTAGGAATCACACACATTTTTATCAACCACAAATCATTTAATATCCAATTCTCAGCTTTACCAAGTTACTGAAAATGTAAACACATGGACAAAAAGAGCATATGGAATCCTATAGGAATTCAAATGTATTCAAATTTCATCTCCATGTGATTTTATGATTGCTTTTGAAATGGGCTGCTTTAATTACTAAACATCTGTTACCCAATAACTAAAGACATTATGTTTCCCCGTGTCATAACAAAAAGATGCCCTGTGTTGCTGAATTCAGCACACATGGAGCTAAAGAAAGTTAACAACCGTGCTGAATCTATAGGTTTGAAGCCTTGCCCTGGTTTGAAACCTGTCTCTACCTTCTGGGCCTTTGGAACAGCATCTTCGTCAATGGGTGGATTGAGATGGTTGATTGAGGCTTCATTTTCCTATACACAGGACAGATTAAATCACTACCAGCATGTTGGACAGTCACCTGCATTAGTGTCATCCAAATTTACAGACATGATTCCCAGTCCAGAATGCATGAATTTCTCTTGTGAAAGCATTAATTTACAGTACATACTTTTCTTTCTTTCCAAAAGCCCCAGTTCGCAAAATTTTTGTGTACTTCATTAATTTCATATGCTCTGAGTAGTCTCTTGACTTCACTGTTCAGTGTCTACTGCTCATGCCTCTTAAGGATTGGACAATAAATATTAAATTGTATAAATTATCATACATGTGTTTTGTGATTTCTTATACAACAGTTCCTAGCAAATCAACATTTGTAGATAGTCCCTTTTAGATTACTGTCTAATGTACATTTTTCTCCTCTGATTCAAGGGAAACTAACTGTAAAATCCAAAATAGCTCTGTGTGGGGAAGTCTCTCTATTATTACATGCATAACAAATTTCATTTGCTTTCCCAGTAAGATAAAAAAAAGGCTTTAATGAAGTTTAGAGTGAGAGTAAATAGTAATCTGAAATTAAAATATATTAAATAATGCTTGAACAATCCTGGAACAAAGCACTATAAAATCTGAGAAATCTTTGATTTTAATTTTAAAAAGGACTGAGCATGCTAAAATAAATAAGGAAATACAGAGTATGCAATACATTTTAGTTGCCCTGTAGTTCTGTTCTGAATGTTCTTGACCATTCAGAGGTTTAAATTCCTCAAACTGAAATTAGATTAAATTCATTTTTTTGGGAGTTCCCTCTTCATGATGTCACTATGCAGCACCTCACTCATTGTTGTTATTTCTCTCATTTCCTATTAATTCAGGTTTTGGCCCAAGGTTTATTTTTTTTTTTTTTTACCTGGGAGCTTTCTTTTGTCCTGAAGGTTATCTGTGCATGCTAACACACTACAACACACTACAAATGTTTGCCATTTTGTCCTTCTCAGGGTTGGAATGACTGCTAAGAGTGAGGTTTCCCAAAAGAGAGTGTAAAATCAAGAGAAATCTGTTGGTTTTCGGTGGTTTCCGAGCTCTCACGCCACTCCCACGCGCTCCGCTCGGGCACGCGCTGCGCCTTGCAGTCGGACGGTCCCTCGGACCGCGCGGC